>CABEGB010001293.1:0-90193 GCA_901521435.1 Crematogaster levior
ATGTTTATTTTTAATTTATTTTATGAAGTGAAACGTAAGTTCGTGTAACGCATCCCTTTGCAACATCGATTCCTGTTATAAAGAATAATCTTGTTATAAAGAAGTTCCAAAATTTGAAACGGCCACAGCTGTACACGGTATAACGTCTAAAATTCTCATGCACGAAGTCTCTTATAACTGATGATATCCATCCAGTGTTGCTTCATATCACATCGCTCCAATCGAACCAGGGAAAGGTCGCAGCAACGACCTGGTTTGTCGAGGAGAATAACCCGTGTCAAATTGAAAGCCAATATCTTGGGGAGTAGCTTAAGCTTGCAGGATACGAGACGTAATAATTCGCGAGCGTGCCATTAGTCGTTCGAGGTGAGAACAGATGAGAAATCAATCATGGTCGAGTCACACGCGCGTACGTGATAAATTCTTCCGTTCCGGAAACTGAGCTGTCATAACTCGACCTGAGACTCTTCCAGCCAGCGTAGACGCGAATATTAAATCCCGTCACCTGTCTCTGTCCCTTCCTCCTCTTTCTTTCTCTGTCTTTCTCTTTGACGGGCATTCCCTTAGTCCGTACAACGTGACAGCATTCATTTCTTCGCTCGCGACCAAAGGTATATAGAGCGCGAATTGCCCGATATTACGTCGTCTTGCGTCGCTTATAACTGCTGCTACGTTTACTCAGAGTGTCACGTGAAAGCGGCAAAAAATATGCAAAACTGTAACGCTGCTTTGTTCGCTCTTTCCATCTTCCCCGAATAAACCGGCGCTACAAAAGAGGAACAAACAAGAAAGAAAACAGCGGGAACGCTTACGTTGTATTAGAAGACAAATTGTGTTCAGCTCTCTGTAACTTGGTGAGCTTTTTCTTGGATATGCATTATCATCTTTATATCATTATTAAAGCGTTGTTTGACATATTATTGTGTTTAGAATCAAATTTTTTATAAGTGTTAAAAATGGAAAAAGGAGAGGGATGTGACTTATTTCGACTAGCGCATAATTTTTTAATAATTTCTTCTAAATTCTTGATAATTTTCTTTGTATCCTCAAAATAATGAATTTACAAATCTACTTTTCAGAATTAATAATAGACTATACACTTTTATCTTGCGAAGTACATGCCGACCAATGTTTCCACTTGAGTAGTTTGAAATTTCCCTTCTTCTCTTCCAAAATTTCCATTTTTTCCTATACTCTATCTTGAATTTTCCCCGCATTTTTCTTCACATAAAAAAGTTATCCTAGATTTTATTATTCGAAAGTAGCTTACGTCTAATTTTTTGTTTTGATAAAGAATTTTGGAAATGTATTCAAATTATTTATTTTTTTATTTCGTTAGTTCGATTAGTTTTAATCATCCTCTAATGGTTAAATAAGTGATGTCTTAAATCTTAACTTAAGAAAAGAAAATTAAGCACAAAGTGTTCATTTAAATCTATTAAAAATGGATTAGTGTAGGAATAATCAGTTAGAAGCCAACAATCGATGCCATCGACTAATGAGTTTATCTGATTATTCCTAATTTCTACACTAGTTATATTTAAAAAGGGATGGACTATAATGAAGATATTTATATGTTCTTTATATTGTTTTCTCAACTCTGCCGAATTTTCTCTCCTATTTTTTTCTTATCCTTTTTTTTCCCGCAAGGATAAAAAATTCCTCAAAATGGGAAATTTTCCCTCAAAGTGGAAACAGTGATACCGACTGACACATTAAGTTATAAATTGTTACTATTCCTTAATGACATTTTTGGCTAAGATTGCTCGGCGAGTTGTTGGTGATGCGATGGCTCCATCCATCAGAATCTATACAGAATCTCTACACCGTAGTAACATGTCATGATCGCGTTTCTTTTTCTTCGTTAGGAAGCCCAGCTTCAATCCAGGGCTGAGCTACTTTCTTTCGTTACTTCGGGACGAATCGGATCGAATTCCGGGATGTTGGAAGAAGTGAACCGTGACTGATAAAACGTATGGCAAGATACGAGCGTATATCGACCTGTAGACCTCTGTAACCTCCCTTCCTTCCTTCCGCAGTGCTCCCGTGTACGTTCGATACCTCTGGGATTCTTATCTTTTATTAACATGATGCGACAACGATGCGCGCGCTGCGCAGTATTACGGGAAATCCGATTCTTTAGAGTGAAGTAGCTATCGCGGTGTCGTCGCTATTGAGGGTCACTCGTGCGGAATATACGAACGCGGCGATACAAGCGTTCGTAGCTCGACTCTGTCTTAAGTAGTCCTGTCTTCTATAAGCTGGGAATGCAATAACGTGCCACAATAACTATAATAAACCGTTACTGAGTCCTTTGTCGAGCCCTTATTGCGCGCTAGATTTTTACACATTTTCAAGCGAGTGCAGACTACACCGTTGGCGTCGGGGCACGGAGATTTTATCGAGTAGATACAAGTATTTTTGAAGTAGACGGCAATTTTTTGTAAGTTAACTGTAGAATTATAAGCACTTAAACTGTAGTAAAATCTGTAAAAGCAGCGAGACGAACATTTAGAAATATAATATAAAAAATAATGTAATGAAAGCTACATTATTGCTAAATGAGCAAAGTAGCTGTTATTATTAAATGAGTATCCATTAAAAAGTTATTGTTTTAATATATACATATAATATATTATATATATAATAATAAATATACTAATATTAATACATAAAAATATAATAATAGATATAATTATAAATTACACAAATCAAGAACTCGGAGTGACCTAAATTGTCAATCGACAAATCATTTTTTGTAGACGTTATTGAACTTCTTGTTGAATTGCTCGAATATATTGCAACATTTGTTTGTTTGAAGAAATTCAAGAATTTTTTATTTTCCCTTGAGGTCTGGGTAGTTGCTACCAACAATTGTCGAGAGATGATACTGCGTGCCAAAACATTTCCAATATCCCTCGGAGAAAAATGACGACGTGTAGCCGCGCGTAAAGGCGCGTCGGTCTTCTTGTCGTATTAGAGAGGACGACTACTTCTGCGATGGAGCTGAATTTATTGCGAGCGACTTCTTGGGTTATTTATACAGAGTAACAGTCGGTCGTAAATCTACATCGTAATTCCAACGTTCACTTTCGGGATTCACACAGTCGACAAGGGTGTCTTCCTGGTGCGTGCCGGTCGAAACATGCCGAATATCGATGATTCAGCCGAGAGATTAGAGACGGGGAGAGCTTAACTCGACGAGAGAACACATCCAACGAGTCGATTATCGCGAACCAATTATCTTGGCCGCTGCGATAGAGCAGTTCGCAAGGATTAAGGACGTTAACTTAATTTGCATGTGGCGGCGTGGTAATGGTAGCGGACGGGGAGATATTTGCGGTAATATAGAATAAGTTGGATACCATGGAACAAAAGTTGCTTTTCTTTTAGAATTAATTTCTTTCTTTGCTTTTTCATCAATTTAAAATAAGTTTTGGAAGTTATGTTCTAAGTAATGTTTGTAGGTTATTAAATAACAATATTATTCAATCTAAAGACAAAACAGATATTCATATCATAGTACCAATAGTATATAATTATGTAAGACAATGTACAATAACAAACAATAACAAATTTTCGGCAAAATAAAGTCATCCTCAGTGATAATAATTCAAATTCTACAGCCGTTCTTGTCCACATACATTCTTAATCTTGATATAAAAATTTTTTGGGTGATTCGTGAATTCACGACCAATTATTGAACGTATTTCCTGTTATACTGCATACATTTACTACTTGCGGAAACGCCATCGTAGACGACGAGGTGGTCCTCGCGCAACAAACTTGGATTCCATTAACCTGGGGATCCTGACGCGTTCCTTACGGTACATTTCTCAGTTCTTACATCGGCCGGTTCCTATCGATGTGATGCACCGGTCGCAATCGTGCACCTGGGAAAGAGATATGAGATTCTCACTTATACTATGACCTGCTTTGCATGACGGTAAGCGAGTAAAACGATCGACGTCCTCAATTACGTAACGTTGGGAAATGTAATGAAATGAACCTGGCTTGAAATTATTTAGAGCGTTAGTGTTTGACAAAGTCATTCTACGGATTACGCAAACGTATGCACCGTATGTATGCACGATGGATGCACGGACGGATTCACCCTTGGTATCCTAAAATGTCACGTACCACCACAGCGGGCCTCACGCGTTCACCGTTAGTGAATCGTGGTGGTAATCCGAGCGCAGATTAAACTCGACCGGAGTGCGCGACGTGCGTGGATATCGCCAGCACGCGGTTAATCATGTCATCTCGAAAGTATATTTACGTGTCCGCTATAATACTAATCACGATTAGAAACATTAGATGTTTGACAGTAGAGATTTCTCGATGGATAGATTCTACGTAAGTTAAGCACTAATGCAGAAGAAGTGCATTGTCAGAAATTGGTGAATAAAAAAATGTTATGCAAAACAAAACAAGTTTTTATGCATACAAATTACATGGAAAAATAAAAGGAGGAATTACGTAATAAAAAGAAAGTCGTAGGAACTTTTATACTTGTGGATTATATTTTTTGTACGTAACGTTGGTATTTAAAAATAAATTAAATACTTTTTCAATTGCTGAAATTTGTTTTTTTTATAGAATTATTTAACGTCTTTATTATGGAATTATATTTTCTACAACAAAGGGTGTACGATTTTTTTTTGAACCATAAGAGAAATAGGATTGGCACATAAAATTATTGAACAAAGTAATTATAAAATGTTTTAAACCATCAAAGTTCCCTCTTATGTAGTTTATATAATTTTCTATAAAATTCCAACTACCTGAACGTTTTTGCTGATTAATGTATATCTTGTTAAGCAGATCATTTTATATAAGCTCTTGCTTTTTTATTTTTATTTTTCCTTGTATTTTTGTAATGTAATTTTTCATCTTTTAATATTCTTAATCTTTTATTTTTTCTCATTATTTTGTATATTTCATCTCAGAGATTGATACATTTATCATAATTACCAGCTAATTGGTTATTTTTACAATTTATTATTAATATATGTATATTTCCAGCTGCATTATTACTATTGCTTAAGTAGATTCTTCCTTTTTTACATTTATACAAAAAAGGAGTTGATAAGTTTCAAGTCATAAATATAATCCCTATATATAAGTAGTCTACTAATATTAAATAATCCTGGTCATAGCATTCTTTGACGGAGAATACTTTTATCACCGTATGAAACGGCCTTCTTGAAGTCTCGTCGTGCACGATTTGCGTTTATCACGATTTATGATGGTTTAAATGTTACCGGGTCATTGGAAACATAGAAAAAGCCTATATGGATCTAAGTGGTACTCGTGCTCCAGTTAAACGCAATTATTTTCCGTGCGTTAATAGCTGAAACCTTCTTGGAATAAACAGTGTATTTCAGTATCAATACGCTCACACAGAGACAAATAATTTTATTTTTAATCAGTTATATCGTAAAAAAGAGTATTGAACTCTGTCCCAAAATAATTGACTATATTCATAAAATATATAAATTATCATACATTAAACTTTTCATTGCCATAATCTTTGCCATTAATAATCACTGAACATTAAAATGGCATTTCATTAGAACGATACACCACAATGTGTGATGCCTGGTTAATTTTTATATTACAGCATCATAATCAGAACTAATTTTTTTATTATTTCTATATACCTAATCAAGGTAAATCAGTGAGATTTGATATTAAAACAATTTCGATGGATAAATGAAAAATTTGTTATTAAATAAAATTGTAAACAACTTTTATTTGGTACAGCAACTTGTTTCAGAAAATTATCCGGCGATCGAAAGTGGCAGACATGAAGAGCTGGCACCAGTAGTTCCTTATTTTTCCAAGTTGCTTTTCGCCCACAGTATAGTCGTTCACAGCGACTCAGATTTACAACAGCAAGATAGCTTGCGCTGGAAATCTGTACACCGGGAACGTCATCCAGGTTTGCTGTGAAAGATCCGGCGGCGAACTCTCTCGAGATCAGAGCGCAGGTTCTCACTTGCCGAGTTCGCATCAGACCCACACCTTCGATGAGATTTATGAAGCGTGACAGCACGAAACCCGGAAGAGGCTGCCAGACGCGCGGCTGGATTGCCGCTAGAAGTCCGCGTTTCCTCATCTTGTATGTCTTAGCGTGGATCTCATACCTGAAGTGACAGAAGGGTTCTTCATGAGTCACGTTTTATCGCTCCCCTCTCATTGTGACGTTCTCTAACGTTTGTCTCGACAAGAGACATTTTACAAAAAATCTTACTGTTATGCGGTTATTATCACATTTTCAGGATTTCCCTTTTTTTTTTGTTTTTTATTTCCTTTATACATCTCTCTACGGTATATCATTGTATTATATATTGTACATTAAAACCGTTTTGCAATAGTAATTGTGTTATTATAATCGTAATCATCTATATTACTATCGCGATAAAAAAAAATAAACATAAGTAATAAAAAATTTATAAACGCAGTCATTGAAATGCCCTTTAAATATTTAGCTTTCAGATATACAATAAATTGTAGTGTATCAATCATGTCAGATCTTTGCTTTTGTTTCTTTTCGTTTATGTATTTATTCTAAATGCATAAATAGATAATGTATTTATTCTAAAGTTAATGTAATTTTATTAATTTTTATTTAACTAATTTTTTAGTTTACTTCAATTAAAATTTTTTCCTCTTTCCTTTTCTCTCTTTCTTTCTTATTTCTCTTCCTCTTAGTTATGTACGATCTGCAATCATACATGATATAATATTTTAAAATTTTTAAATAGCTTTGCTATTTATAAAGAAAAATTAACAATCAAATTCGACAAATAATCATAAAATGTTCTTGGTGTTTTTTACTTAGAAGATTTGACACTGTAAATTAAGATATATGACTAAAACGACATAAAAACACTACAATGCATTTTTTATACCTTTTTTATCGACCTGAAACGCATTATTCTCTATAAATCTTTTTTCTCTTCCTTAGGACGAATAGTAATATGGAATGCCTTTATAATATCATATATACATAGGGTGTGCACAAAGGTTTTTCGTGTGATACAGTCTCTTCTTGTTGGGTTAAACGAGTCGTATCGTGACTCAGGTGTCTTTTAAACTGTTGGAACTGTTGGAACATTCTCGTGGTCGCTCTGTGGTCGTCAGAACTGAAGGGAGATAAAGAGGGACAAATGTGAATGTCGGTGTGGAACAGAGTTAAGAAAAATTTATGGAGTAACACGAGAAGAAGTAGGGAAAATTGAAAGGAAGAACAAGAAGAGTAACAACTTGGGAGACATTTAAAAGATTGCGATAGACGTTAAATAAGATTGGACTCACGTAGGAAGTTACGATCCTTTGAATTCAATTCATCCTTTTACTCAAATGGATTAACGTTGTCTTGTTTTCATTTTATAGCTAGTAACTCTAAGATCATTCTTATGCATAAAGAAGACAAGAAAGTTATAAGGTTTTGACGAATGGGTATGAAAAAATAATGAAAATTTATTGATTCAAAAGTAAAATTATTGATTCTCTGTGACTGACAAACAAAATAATATGGAATAACTCTAAAGAAAATAAAATAAAACTTATGAATAGTTAATGTACAGGGTGATTGTGTAGTAACTGGGGTTATAATTTAGATTCCTCAATTCTTTTCCTAATTCAAGATAAATACAAAGTAAAGAAAATGAAGGAAAATTTTCATTTTTTATATTTGTATAATCTATCATTTTGTGACTTTTTGCCGATACACTTTAGAGATAAATAAAATTTTAAAAGATGAAAATTACACTTTTAAATTAAGATTATTTTTTCTCAACTGATTCTATGTATAAAAATATTAATCAGAAAATATAAAATTGAAAATTTTTTTAGAATGCAAAAATTTCTTTAAATTGAGTGCTAATCTGACAGCTTTCATGATTTTATTTTACAAAGTGAAAAAAAAATAACATTTCTTATTGGACAAAGTATAAATCGATTGAAACAATATCACATTCACTACCTATGCAATATAAAATTCTCAGTTTTTCTGAAGTTATTAACGTCACGTGGTTATATTTTATTATATACTACGACTTTGTATTTTAAGATTCGAAGCGTCGTATGTTCTGTTATCTTACTACAAAAGAATACTTTATAGTTTTTTGAAATGATAGCAAATTGCTGCAAAGAAAAAATGGGTATTGTTAAAAGAAAAAAATAGAACTTGTGTCCACAGGGATGGCCTTGAAAAGAATACCTCGCGTTTTTGTATCTCTCCTGAGAATGACATAATCGTGATGTCAGCAGAGAATATTTCTTTTCAGTAGAATCTGAAATATGAAATTTTCATTTGTGTGTGGAAGAAAAAATTGCAAATATAACGAGCGCCTCTAATTTCGAAGATGTGGCGTGAGAGTTGGTAGCGGTGCCCAGGAAAATTTATAGCTGAAAATCGCACAGCTAGGAATTGTGCGAGTTGGTCGCATAATAACGAAGATCTCGTAGAATGGGTACGTCGCGCAGTGGGAGGTCACAATGGATCGATGGATCGTCCGTTCCGTTTACACCTGGGAACGTGATTCGTTTCTCAATCTCGTGAAAAATTATTACCTATATTTATGTAAACGATATATGTTTTTACATTGATTAGAAACAAACTAAATACATCCAAATAAATGAGTTTTGTTTGCCAATAAACGACAAAGAGGAAACGATCCGCAATTGGCACCGGATTTCGATTTTTCGGTAGTCGAGGAGTCACTTGTAAACAGACTTTTCGTAAAGCTAAAAAATAAAAAAAGAAGCTTGATATTTTTTATATTGCATGTTGGTTTTTTTTGCTTTAAGAAGTCTCATTGAATTAAATAAACTCGTATAATAAATAATAAAAGAATACAATATGTCTATACATGTCTATACAAAAAATATTTTGCTGTTGCAACGAAACTGTTGCTGTTATTGTATGTGACAAAATTTTGCTATTATAACTAATTTTTCAAATTATTCATCATTACAGCAAAACACATTTGGCAGAACAGAAATTATTTTGTTCTTATAGCAAAATTATTTTTCAACTTTTTAATAAAATTAGAATTCTTAACAAATCACGTTGCTGCTCATATAATAAAAACTGATAAAATTTGTTAAGATAGTATAAAATAAGTGTTGTGCCACAACAAATTATTTTTCTTTGTGTAAAAATGCAAATTATGTTTATGTTATATGGTTACCTATGATTCTAATACAAATCTGTATAATAATTAGAAATAAATCAATAAATATAAGATACAATATAATATAATGCAAATATAAAACATTAAATAGCATTAAAAGATACATTTGTTTTGTAGATTATAATTGAAATTTTTATTTTGTTTATTAATCTTATATAATCTTAATAATTTAATAATTTAAGCTCTTCCTCGCCACACAGTTTATAATGCACAATTTTCTTAGAGATATTTAATCAAAACTTTTGCCTACGTGATTCAACGTACTGGAAATAATTCGAGATCAAATTTATTTTCATTAGCTTAATTTTTCACTTGTCAATTATCTACGATAGACACGATATTGATTTTAACGGCTGATTGATTTTATTTATTTGCATCCACACACGAGGATAATCAAGCGATTGATTCATATTATTCGTAGCGATCGTTGATTTTATGGCATCGTTGATTATATGACGCCGACGACTTCCCCCTAATTTCTGTTTACTTTCGAGTGCTATCGGTTTGTATACGTACTCGCATGTCTGTCGAATCGTCGACACCAATCACACTAATTGAAGACTCGAGGACGTCTCCGTCGCATCGTGCACACAATATTATCCGCTATTTCCTTCTGTTCATTCACTCTCTTTCCTTCGAAACCCCTTCCTGCCTATCATGAAAATTGCCGACGTTGATTGCATGGATAGAGCACAAAGCTCAGTGAAGCGTGCGTCGAATTAATTGTAAGTGAAAATTAAAACTTCGTTAGCTTGTCGCCTACGTTGACTTTGCCCATCTACCCCCTGGAGCGGCTAAATATCACTCGATGAAAGCGCAGCTGAAATTGCAAAAGGAAACAGGCCTGACGCCTGAAAACGGAACGCTATTAGCGCGATAATTAATGGTCCTGCAGAAAGAAGGACTGGGAGATTGATAACCGTAATTAGAGAGACAATGAATGTACACGCGTTATTTTTACCAGCTACTTGATAAAATGTTCCGGCGACACGCTACTCGTGATGATAATTACGTGAGCTTGTTGCGTAATTACAATTTTTTTTGTAACATTTTTTTTTAATAGTTACATTATTAAGGAATATTTATGATTCTCTACGTATTATATAATTGTTTATGTTGGTTTAATGTATTTGATGATGTGTATCTTTGAATTATTTATTTTTAATTTGCGTGTAAATTCTACTCAAATAAGGGACACATTATGTGTAAGTTAAAAAAAAATCCTTCTAATATGGTGAATAATGAAATTCTTTATATTATCAAAAATCAATGTTCAATTTTCGCTATTGCAAGTCTAAAAAAGTGTATACTTCTATTTCTTCAGATTTAGAAAGTGATTTAAAAAATAATTTTAGAAAATGTTAAATATTTAAGGAAATATTCAATTCTTCTTAAAGAAATCTTTATTTTCATTTTACCTGATGATATTTTCAAAATACATTTCTCGGAGTATATTCTTCGGAGATACATTTACAAAATTACTTTTATATAAGTAGATGTATATGTCACTTTGTGTTTCTTAGAACAGAATTTCTTAGAACTGGCGATCGCTTTGCAAATATGTATTAAATGACAACCTCTTCAACTTCTTGTGTCGTTAAACATACAATGCATACGCATTACACAATATATATTGCACATGTCTATACATGTATATACATACTCATATCGAAAGAGCTGCGTAAATATGGAAGCTAAAGCGAAATCAATCTTGACTTCGATATTCGCACGTCTTCTCGTTTATATAATATTGAAGTTAGAGCGCGAGCAATCTGACCGTTATCTGGCTATTACTTGATCCTACGTTCTATAAATCTTCCTTATTTCAAGACTTAAAGCAATATTCGAAAATTTCTTAAGAAAGAAGTATAATTTACTTGAATCACGCACTTGAATCACGTAGAAATGTGATTTTTATACGTTCATATATATTTCATATATATTTCATATATATTTGGCAATTTAACACTTTTTACGACACAATAGTGTATTGTTAAATTCAACAATAATCTAGTGTTAAATTTTTACTAATGTTATATAAATTACATCTAAAATTAAATTATTAAACAAATTAAATGTAATTGTTTTTAATTATATAATATTTTACCATTTCTTAAATCTCGTATTTTGAATATTTGATTAAAGTTTGATTTTATTAAAATGTTATACGTATCAATATGTTATATGTTATATTTATTAATTAATAAAATTAATAAATTTTTTAATAAGGTAAAGGAAGTTTATACAATAGAGTGTTTAAGATTTATATTTTCAAGATTGGAAAAGTAGAGAGACGAGTACGTAAATAAGTGAATGAATAAATGATCCAACAATTCAGGATGTATCAGACCATCATTTGCTTCTCGACTTTATCACGTCGCGTATAATACTGAAGGCAAATATGCGGAATAGCTACAGCGTAAATTCTGCATCAATCTCAATTTGTACGTTTCTGTATTCTACTTTACACTCGATAAAAAATGTATTATTAATTATTATTAATTATCTTCTTTATTGCTATATCATATTATTTTTAAAAGCTAATCATATTTTTTTGCGTTTCAAGTTCGACAGTGTCGACGCGCATCTTGTTTAATTGCATACTGCGATTGCGCAGATCATTGATTGGCAAAAAAGATCCAGACTCGACCGTAAAAAGGCAAATTGAAGTTTATTTCTTACTATTCATATTTTTTTATAAATATTACAGAAAATGTTTAAAAATATTATAATATAAACGCACGTGAACAGATTTATACAAATTTATATCATTTTTAAAGGATTCTCTACTGGTTACTGCAACAACAGCGAATATCTATGAGAATAAGTAGTGAATACCAACTTAGAATAAATGTTGTGAGGGCAGGTGACAGACATTTTGAATGACCGACGACATACCGTTTACGTGAAAGTGTACAAATGAAATTTAAATCTATTTAAAGTATACATTCGAAATTGAGAAAGGAAATTCCCGTTCACGTGTTTCTCATTGGAAAGAGGAAGTCATAGAAAAATATTAGTCGTTTAAAAATATTAGCCATTTTTTTCTTTTCTTCTTTTATTGCCATAATCAGACGTTTGCAATTATTACAATAACCAAAAAAGATCTAAATAGGGAAGTTCTGTCCTCCGGAATTCTCCTCCTCTCTCCTAAGGAAGCGAAAAGTATCCTGCCCCCTCTCTTCCTCGAAATCGGCACCTATGAGATAAGATATATTTTTACCTTCAAAAAAACAAAAGTGCAAAAAACTTATTAAAAGAAATTTTTAGAAGAACTTCCAAAATATAATATAAATTTTTCTTGAAAGCACGAATTGTGTTGACAAAAAGTAAATAATTTTTCTCAATATTTTAAAAAGTCCAATCTCAATTATAGACTCCAATTAACTAGGACCGTAGTTCAACAATAGAAGTTTATGACACATCCACCATGATTTCTTCGAAATCACTTCGAGGGAAAATAATATGAGAGTGAATTGAGACTCGTATACGGAAGTAGGAAGGGATGAGATCATTTTATAAATTCATGGATTCCTTTTATTTCAGTTGCTCAGTTTCTGTGATTCTATATCACCAGTATTCGCCCGGTTGGCGTATTATTTTCGTAAGAGAATATCGAGTTATCGTTAGAAGTTTGTAACGCAAAGGCGGATACCTTCAGGCTACAATTAACCGTGCTAGACTGCGAATGCTGCTTGGAAAAATATCGTGGGAGTTTAAATTCTGCTATAAAAGGTCTAAAAAATGCATCGTAAGTTAGAATCCTCGTTTGTCTTTTTTTCATTGTCGACATTCAGGTGTTTTCTGTTTTTAACTATTATTGCGACATTTCGCTTTTAAGTCGTTATGCTAATCGCATAATATGCCATACGTAAAATTTGCAAGAATTTACATTTAGAAATATGTTCACTTTACAATTAAATCAATAACATGCCACTTATAGTAATTAATAATAAAAATTAATAGTAAAAATTAATTGCAAAATTAATAGTAAAAATTAATAATAAAAATTAATTGAAAAATTAGTTTTTGATTGAATTAGTAAATATTTATTTTATTCTATTGTAAATAATTTAATTACTTATTATATTTTTCTAAAATTTCTATAGTACCTCTTTATATAAAAAGAAAAATCAAAATTGTGTGTGTGTGTGTGTGTGTGTGTGTGTGTGTGTGTGTATTATATTTGAGTAGTTACGTGAAACAAATTGAAATATGTTAATATTTATATATTATATATTAATATTCCGAATTGTATTATATATAAAAACAATTGAGTTCCTTGAAAATAGACTTTTTTACTCCAGATATTTTTAGATTTTTACTTCAGATTTACTTCAGATTTTTACTCAGAAAGAAGCTATTTTACTACAGAAAAGAAGTTATTTTATTAATCCATATCTACATATAGTACATTTTTAAATATGTTAGTGACATAAAACAGATATTTGACTATTTAATCGTATATCCATTCTCCGTATATGAATGTATCTGAAACACCTGCTATTCAAAATAGTACTATTTATAAATTAAATTTCTAAGGCAAATGTGTCTTAAGAATATATAAGAATGTGTAAAAATAAAAATCCATAAAGAACAAGCTTGGGTAACGATGACTTTTAATCTTACTTCAGTTTTCTTAGCAATAGAAGGTAGTAAGAAAGAAATTATTAAGGAGAATCAATTTATCTGCAGGAACATGAATTTTAAAATAAGTTTCGACGGACATTGAAAAGGATGGAATATTCTTTGTGAGAAGAAGATGAAGGATTTTTTTTACGCGAAACATAATCCGTTTAAAGTCTGTCCGAATCAAGAATTCAAGACAGTATTTTAGATAGTCGTTCAATTGGTCAAAGTTTTCGAATTAACAAAATTATTTCTTTTCTCTTTCAGTCATAAACGACTGGAACATAATTATTTGTTATCTTAATATTAAAACGTACACAAAGTGTTTTTTGATAAATAGATAGATAATTCTTTCTCTAATTTTATCTTAGCATTTGCTTACACGTATTTAAAACTCGATTAATCTACATTGAATTTATAATAAAGTTCTTTTTCGTTTTCTAAAACTGACATTAATAACATTACAATTTCCATTTTATTTATTGTTAGGTTTAAAAATGAAGCTCTACACTTTCTTGCAAGTATCATCAATTTCTTATGACACATAAACTTTGGTGCAGAAAAAATTTCATTTAATATCTTTTTTTTTTTATAAATTTTCAAGGTCTCATCTAACGAAAATTGGGTATCGTAATTACAATTCGCTATTAACAGACTCGGGCATCGGAAAACAGGTGATAACAGACACGACGAACCATCGTCGGAAAGCAAAAGTTGCCGGCCTCGAAAGCCGGACCAGAGCAGCAAGTGGTCGTATTCTCAGAGGCAGGGCAACTTTCTGCGTAGCATGCCGAAGTTTCTCGATCCGCCAAAACTCCCGAGGAGTTACGGCAGCGTCCTTCGGGCTATTCCTGTTACCAGCTCGTGAACTTTGCTTTGTAACAAAATTTTACAGACGACCCGATATTCAAGCAAAACAAAACTACTCATCGAATTCAAAATTTTTTTTGTATCTTTTATTCTTTAATTAATAAAAGCAGAGTTTAATAAATTTTAATTTGCTATTGGCTAAATTAAGTTTTGCTGCTTAATTAAGTAATATGATCTCAATACTGTTTAGATGCAAAAATTTTATTTCTATATATAAATGTAAGTTATATAAGTATATAAATACGTATAAATTATATATATAAATTAACCCACATTATATAAAATTAATCAATTTACTAATTAAAAGCTCAGATAACTTCTTCTTTCTTGAATCATAAATCTAAAAAACATAAAATTAAAAAAAATTACAATATTTTAAAACATACCGTCTTTTTTGTGAAGATAAAGATTAAAATTGAAATATATACATACATATATATATACATACATACATATATACATAGATACATACATATATATATATATATATATATATATATATATATATATATATATATATGTATATATATATGCTTATTCTTTTTTTTAAGCGTTTATTGTTTTTGTAAATAATATTAAAATTTTTGTTATATTGTGAGAGAGATTGCAATGAGAAAGAAATGAAAAACTGTATAATAAACTGAAAGTTTTGCGTGGAATAACTTTTTAAAAATTAAAGTCTGTATGATTTTGAATCATGTGTACACTATACATAATATCTCATAAAATAAATTAATTATATCTTTTAATTTTTTTTAATTTTTTAATTTTACCTGTGTAAAATAAATATGTAAGTTTTTAACCAAAAGTACTGATGATAATCACTTAATTTAAAACATAATTATGAGATATAAATATTTGAACATTTAAGTGTAATTAATATTTTGTACAAATCCTTTCCCAAACCGAGTTCATATTTCTACATTCGAATTACAAACTGAGTTTGTTAATTAAAATTTGCTGAATGATTTTAGTGGATTAATAAACATGAAGCATTTATTAATAAAATTTTATTGATAAAAAGTATCTTTTAATTCCATACGCGTGCTATGCATTATGTATCAAGATAATATCAGTAATTTTTGATGTTACCGACATTCACAGTTTTGAAAATTGAAGAACAAATACGAACAGAGGAATTCATTCAAAAATTTCCTCTTTCCATCTTGTTTGAGATAATACCTCATAACTAAAAATAAAAAATAATACCTTCATTTATGGCAAAATTTCTCCATTTGCACTTTTAACTACTTTAACTACTTTAAAATAATATTAAAACTCTATCTACAATCGAATGCTAAAAACGAAATCGAGTGATTCGCTGGTTCTATAGATCGCTATCGTTAAAGTTTACTCTTCCAAAATGTCCCCGACCGAAATCTGATTGTCGAGAATAGGCCGAGCCGTATTCGCGATCTAATAGTAGATTCGAGGCCACGATCGTCGAACTTTCCACTTCCGCCAAACTTTGGAGACCTACGCAGACCTACTCTCCTCGCATCCCGCATCTTCCAAGAGTTGTATCTTTCCACCTAGGCAATGTCCTTTCTACCTCTCCAACTTTCTTGTGAAATTGAATTGCCGCAAAATCGGTTTTGACTCCGCACATGATATCTTAGAATCTGTATTCATCTGTATTTAACGATTGATCTATCCATTGTTGCTGAGCCGTTACACATCGGAAAGTATCGATACAATATGATGTTTCGTTCAATGAAATATGAAACGTATTATGTACGCTAAGATTTATCAGAAAGGAGGAAATTATTTGTTTGTTAAACAATGTTCAAAGAAATAAAAAATTGAGTTTCTGAATTTTGAAGATTATATATAATTATACCAAGAAGAAAGATAGATTACCTCCAAAGAATCATATTATATTTCAAAAATTAATAATATTATTAACCGAATTGCATGACAAAAGTTTCTAATTTTGATGCAAAGATAATGCGGGTCACAGAAGATTAGCATAATCAGGAAATATATTTTTATATAATGGACTCTCTCTCTCTCTCTCTCTCTTTCTCTCTATATATATCCAATTCTAACTTTCATGTACAATATACTACAGAAGACACAATCTAAATATATTTATATTTTTAATGATCATTAGATTCTACTTTCTTAGTCACGAGCATAGTTTTTAGTATTTTTTCCAACTTGTACCATTCTTTCCAATTTTTTGTTTTTTTTTTGTAAGCAGACTGCACAAATTACATGTACAGTGACCATATAAATCGTGTAGAACGTGACAACGTGGAACGTATTCGCCGTCATTTCCGAGTCTATTTTATATCTTCTTCATAAAACACCGCTGGTGTCGCACCGTTGTCCTTTTTCGAGTGACATCGACGCTACGTGTCTCATAAAAAAACGATAAACTCGAATACTCTCCCAGGTAGTAGGATGATCGCGTTGTCGTGAGATTCGCGGATACGTTCCACAGGCAGAGAATAGTGTGGTGTAGTCGTGGCGTTAACGCCTCGCAACAAATTATACATACGGTTTCGCAGAAATGTAGATCATTATGTGGAGAGGTGAAGATATTCTGTGATCAAGCGATGCTGCCGTAAACTTTTTACTCGAGATGAAGGAAAATAAAAGCGCCTACACACAGAGAAGATCGAAGCGACGAGATACGTGCAAGAGATGTGTGACTGGATTCGCTCAGCAGGTTCTAAAAGTCAAGATAAGCAATGAAATCGATAGACTTTCTTCTTCCGCCTAGAATCTAGTTTCAAAGGCAGCTGGTAGACATCCGCCTCTCGTTCGCCATCACTTCGAGAAACGTTTCTTCGACATTAACTCCTCTTGATATCTTCAATAGAAACTTTACCACTATTTTAAGGTATTTTCCAGCGAACGTTATCGGTTACGTTGGTTACTTACGGTAGTAGATAAATTAATAAATCTCTTTGCTTTCTCTCTTTAAAGATACTTAACTTTCGCCACTTATACGTAACAGATTTCTTACATGTATACACTGCTTTAATTTTTTTATTAACTGATGATAATAATTTTCATAAGAATTATGAAATGTCTTAAAATTTGCGTATTCGATTGTAATATTTTTTACTCTACTTTTCCTTATGATTATTCAAGAGAGATGCACGATTTCACATTACAGAATATTATGTATATGTAATACATAACTATCTAGAAATTCTCTCTCTTGTTTTAATGTTTACAACATGGAAGATTATCGCATTATAAACCCTCAGATATTTCGCGTTATTTTAAAGCACTTTTGTTGGTGAACGTCGCTTATAACTCATAATAGACGTATTGCTGCAAGATTTAGCGCGACTTACAAATTTAATTTGTAATAAGGTTTTCGGTGCATGGCTGCATTTTTCATCTTACTCTGGCATTGTTGCTACTGAGGAACCGCTTGAACCAAAAGAGCAAAGTTTTGTGTCTCGCGCCACCAAATGGGGCAACCTTCTCCCTAATTCGCCGCGCTATTACACATTCCTTTTCTTTTTCTGCGAATTTATGAGCGTTTGCGATATAAATTCACGAGCAATTCAACGACGAAAGGATGTTTGAACGTGATATTCTGAGGTGGCTTTTGCATAAAAGTCAAGCTCGCTGCTACGCGTCATTTTTCACTGCGGTCGTTCAACCTATTGTTGTGTCGGCCTCACTGAGCACATGCCTTTTTTGCACATATTCCGACGTAGCGATATGGTGATTGATAGAAGGTGCATGTACATAGAACGCTGTATTACGGTTCGATGTCTTCTTAGCTGCAAATATTAGAGAAAAATTGTTTCTCCGAAGCTTATTTGCTGGTTTACTGAATATTCAATTATTGTTATTTATATATATTGTTTATATATATTGTTTTAAATTGTGTATCTATTATGAGTCATACATATTATTATAAGATATTTTTCTTTTTATGGAGTGAATATTCCATTATAGCCGAATAATGAAAAACATCTTGTAAAATGTAATTAATAATTAGTAATAAAAGTAAAAAATAAACAGCAATTAAGTTATATGGAGTGTGAATTATGTAAGAAATTGGATCTTATTTCTTATTAATTTCAAACTTTATCTTAACGATAATATTTAAAATATTGAAAATCAAAATAAATCTTAATAAAATTTTTGCCAAAGAAAAATAAATTCAAACTAAGCTAATGAGTAAATAACTGATTTTCCGGAATAATGATGCCTTGTATATGCATTATTTGAAAACAGAAGGATGATCGATAGTTTAATGAGATATAAACAACATTTTTTTAGTTTTTTCTTTCAAAGTCTAGCCGTGTACAGAGTAATGCTTTTTTTCATATCTTTATTAATAGACGACGGTGTTACATGTATACGTTCACACGATATTACATCAAGTATTTAAAAATGCAACGAAGTCGAGAGATTACAAGTTGATACAAATTGTACAATTCTATAACAAATACTTGATTAATTAAAATTTTTTGATATCATCTTGAATCATATTTAAAACAATTTAAAATACACAAATTTTTACATATTAATATAATATAATTAATATAATATATTAATATAATTTCACAGAAACACACTTCTTTTCTCTCTGCTTACTGTTCTCTATTTCGCCTGATGAGACTTGAAGTCTTCGGACCATTTCCCTTCTGTGGCGATCTCTTAGATTTATTGGCACCTAAGCAAACAACCCAAAATTTTACGAGGATAATCGTATCAACTACTGACCCTACTTTTTGTTTTTTTGGCGCTTGATATAGATAAGAAGACCTGCACGTAAATCATGTATAGACATATGTTGGCCTTTTCCTACCGAGAAACTTGACAATACAATTTAGTTTATGAACTTTTTTTTATCTATGATCAGTATGAAAAAAATGAATAACATTTTTAATATTCCTTTTTTTTATTCTACGAGTAAATCCATAATTTTTTTTAATCTTTAGAAAGTATTCGCAGCTTATTTTAATTACGTTAATTACATTTAATTATGTATTTTATTTACCATTATCGTTATTACAAAAAATTGAAAATGATTTAGTGGACTTTTTAAAATTTTTAATTTATAAAATTATATTCAAATGAATTACTTTTTATCATGCACTTCTCGAATAAGTAAAATCAAATATTGGTCATTTGGGAGTTCAACGAAAACTATGTGTTCTATGAGGTATGCTATCAAAGTCTCGTAAAGCTGGTAGGTTCAGAGTTTTCATTTTCATTCCAGATATTAATTTCCAGATATTAAAGACAGTCGTATATCGTAGATATATGCATCGACTTTAAAGGATTTTTTGCGGCAGATGGTTTTTTGAACCTTGCTCTCGTCCAATGAAGAGTAATTACGGAAATCAAGTTAGAGCGTAACGCGTTTCAAACTGGTTGACTGCATCTCCCGGCCATGTCCAGCCAGCCGTCGTGGAACAATTTGTAGTTTTCACACAGCGGCGCGTTGCACTTTCCTCGTTTCGCCGACTAACATAACGAATGCGACAGATTCGTGACCCTCCACTAACTGCACTCTCGCGCAAATTTTGAAAATGCCATTGTAGCTTCGTATAAAATTTAAAGGACTTCTCTCACATTCCCTGGTACATTATGGTACAAGGTGCGTAAAAATACGAAATATTATCTCTCGTTACGTATAAAATTTTATTCAGACAACGACAAGATTCTACAAAGATCAAATGAGATTAGATAATTATACACATATATAATATATACAAGGTGTTTTGTAAAAGTGCAGCCAAAATTTAGGGAGATATTCCTCACATCTAAAGGATGAAAAAATGTTACATGAACATGCGGAAACACTTTTTTCAGGAGTTATGTTAAAAATACGGACATGTTCAAATATACCCATCTTTGAACTGTACCTCATCCGTAAACAGCAATCAGAAAAATGTTGACTTTTAACATCAGTGCGTCATTCAGGATCTTCGTGAGCGTATCACTGCAGGCTGCGAGACAATCCGCTTTACGCCAGATATATTTGAATGTGTCAATGCTTGTATTCGGGCGAATGGTGGACATTTTCAACGTTTGTTGTAACTGTACTTAAGATCACATTAAAAACAAATATAAATAAATCTACTAATTGAACCTACTGATTGTTGTCCACAATGATTAATCCTAAATTATAAACTAATTACATACTCAAGCCTTTCAAGAGCTCAACATTCACGCGAAAAGAAGAATATAAATTATAAAGGAAATAATTTTCACTTATTTACCGATTACTAAAAATAAATAATATGTTTTTCTTTTTGTCCTATACGTCGAAACATCGAGATTAGTGTAGTGATGACCGTTTCTCGATTTATATTCACAGTCTTTCTTATCCATAACAACAAGTAACACGTATACGTATATTTTGACATTATACATTGTGATTGTAATTATGAAAAACAAAAAGGGTATTTACTTTAGAAATTATTTGATAACTTTATAAAAAACTTCTTATATTCAAAAAAGATCCACAACTTATACAACCAATCAATTATCACACGTTATAAAAAAATCATTTCGATCTCTATTAATTGACAGCGAATCATTTTAACGAATCATCACTCCACTGAATCTTCCATCCGGAGGAACAAATGACGACTTCTTTTAAATAACTCGACTACGACATCCTTATTACGATGAGGGTGCAGTTACGTATACTACAATTTTAAAGCAACGACTATTACTTTGATGTCACTGAAGGGGACTCCGTGAGTCCGAAACGCGTATAACTTTCATGTATCGTTATGTATCTTTGTGTTTAATATATTTATTTCCCTCATAATTTATATTCTTCTTTTCGCGTGAATGTTGGGCTCTTGAAAGGCTTGAGTATGCAAACGTTAGTTTATATTTTATATTGAGGAGCCATATGTATATTTCTATAGTTGTAACTTTAATCCTAAATTGTTTCTTGCGTAATATAGACAACAGTTTTAACTTTCAACATAACTTCTGGAAAAAATGTTTCCGCATCTATGTTCATATAACATTTTTCATTTTTTCATCCTTTAGGTGAGGAATATTTCCCTAAATTTTGACCGTTTTCTTTTCAGGACATCCTCTGTGCGTGCGTGCGTGCGTGCGTGTGTATTAACAAAAACTAGTCACGGGTTTATGGGTACTGTAAAATACCGTAAAATAAAAAATATTATTTATTATTTAAAGAAATAAAATAGTATCAATAATTATAAAGTTTGCTGTCAAACAAATGTGCACTATTAAACTTGAATAGATATATTGATACGTAGGATGCTAGATACACGATCTTTTTCGGCAGTATATTTTATTCCTTTTCTCTAGCACGATAATCTGCAACGCTCGATAGTATTGGAGCACTCAACTGTGATATATCGACAGGTTGACTTGTGCCAATATCATGCCAGAGAAAACTCTTGAAAACTACTAGGATGACAGTAATCGTTAGAAATTTCGCAAAAATGCGGTTGATATATTTCGAATATGCAAGATTTCTATTAGTCCCTCAAACCTTCAGTCAATCTCGCCGAAAATTCTACGTTTCAAACTGACATTTTTTTCGGCAGCATTATTTCTCGGAAGTCACGACGAAAATATCACAGCGGAAAACTGTACTCCATCGACAACGATAGGAGGCTCTCTGTCACCGGCAAAACACAATGTCGATTGCAAACTCAGTTAAATCTAGATCCTGGTCTTCTTTTTTCTTTGCCGGACAATGCGCGCTAAGGAGCAGTTTAATGTTTTATGCCTCTACTTTAGCCGCTTTCGGCAAGCCGGGAAACTCGAGGAGCATCGCGTGATAAACTTCTCTCATTTTCACGCGCAGTGATAAACACAAAAATCTCAAACCTTATAATTATACTTTTGTGACTTTCCTGGTACTTAAAAACTGCTTTATTCCGTATAATTTTGCCTCATTACGACTGCAACTGAATGTAAAATTTATGCACCTCGCAAAATTCATCGTTAATAATAATTTTTTCCGTTTCCGGAAAATTAATTAAGAGAAGAGTTTTCGAAAACTTTGTTTTTCATTCTGCTTATATACGGCGTACAAATATTTTGCGTAATATTTTGAATAAAATTTCAGCAATAACTCTTTGTAGGAAAAAATTAACCAGAACTAGTATATATTACTTTTTTTAAATGGTATGATCTTTTACAATCTTTTTATACTGGGTCCAATTTTACAGTTACGGTCGTTTAATGTGAATTATGGATTTTGACAGATTCACGGTGCAATGGTTTCAAAAATTGCTCGATCGTGCTTTTTGAGTGACGCGAAAATTGTACTTTTACATGGTGGACAAAAATCAACTAGATTAGCAGAAATTCTGACATTTTATCTCCGGCTTTTCTTACTATAACGGTATACTACGGAATTTACTCCAGCCGCGAAGTTCCGTTAGCGTCAAATGTGCGTTTCTTTGAAAAATAATATTGGAAATTCGCGCGCGTACCGTCTTTATGTCTCGAATTCTGCTCCTTTTATGGTTCGCGATTTTTCTCCTTCGGTTAAAGACGATATATCTTGGAATTTATTCAATCACGAAGCATGCATTAGCGTCAATACTTCTCATAGAAATATCATAAATTCGAGTGTCACTTAACTTCTCACGTCTTAAGTTCTATTTTCTTCTTTCAACCTCCGAGTTTTTTCAGTTTAGGAACGGCATATTTTGGAATTTACTCCATCGCGAAGATTCAGCCGGCGTCAAATGCGAGCTCAGAAATAATAACATTACGGTTTAATTCGGTTTTTCCATTTTTTTATTCTTTTGCTAAGAAAATTTCTTTCGTTTGTAACGATATATTCCGGAATTTACTCTAATGTGAAACTTTTCTTAGCGTTAAATGTGCTCTGAAATAATATTCGAAATTTGTGTTTCAGTATACTTATTAATTTTGCTTTTTATGTCAGTTTGCATTTCTTTTGCTGCTATAGCAAGGTGTAGTAATATATCTTAGAATCTTTTTTTACCGCAAAGATTTCATTATTATCAATCCCAACGATTGTTACAATATGTTAAAATATGTTTATGTTTAAATATATATGTTTCAAAATGATCGAGATGAAAAATTAATGTATTGTATCTATATTTTGTTTGTCTAATGTATTTTGTTTACAGATAAAATTTCCGCTATTATCGGTATCATTTGAAATAAAGAAATGTAAAACGTTCACGTGTCTTATTTAGTTACACTTGATTGTTAAAACGTCAAATTCTATTATATATTCAACTTTCTCTCTCTCTCTCTCTCTCCCTTTCTCTTTCTGCTAATTAAGTCCAGATTTACATACAGTATTATGATATTTCTTAATTAATTTCTATATCCTCATCTGTAAAGTATCATACTTAACGTCAAATGTGATAGGTTCTCTAATTCTGAGTTTAACTTGCTTATTACTGGGACCGGGGATTTAATGTAAACGTGTCATGGAAATCAAGCAACCGCATGTAACACTAACACAGGGTGCGAACACAGAGATCGATATACATATCGCGCTTAGGTTCTCTCGCGAGCATATAATCGGAAAGCGCGTCACAATATACAGGAGTGAATCGCTCGGATTCTATGATTCTCTCGCGAGCTTATAATCGGAAAATTCTTTATGACGTAGGGAGAGGAGGAGAATTCTAAGGACTTTCCCTTTCCTTTTGCACATGGATACACTCGATATTCTAACTCTGACCTATTATTTCTGCATAACACATAGGACATGTCTGATAACAGAAATTTAATACTAAATTTCTCGTAAACTTTATATGTATGTTGAATAATGTGCATGTATATGTTGAAATTCAAAATTAATATACATTTATAAATATAATCTTGTTAAAAATGATCTAAACAAAAGGTCGAAACGTCATGTCATGTAATCAACTATGTTTTCACGTTGAATAAATTATTTGCCCGACAAATGGAAGTTTCTTATTAATTTGACTTCATTTCTGGCGACAATAAGTTTTCCTATATTTTTGTTGTTAAAAATGAGTTTTGTAGTAAAAGAGAAGTTTTCTTTGATAGAAGACTAACAACAAGAGAGAAGTTTTATCCTTTAAAGAAATTATTTTTTTAAAGATTCGGTGTATCCGGAATAGCACAATGAATATTACAACCCCTATTATACCTTTGGTGTTATTATTTTACATTCTTTCCGTTTAAAAATATCAAATATATAAATTGGATGTTGTTAAAAAAATACTAATTTTTTTATCAGGATTTCTTGGGTTTCGCTCTACTCTATCGTGTTATAGAGAGCATACGTTGTTACTGATCGCAATATTGACGCTTAATTCGACGCGTTAGTTCGCAACATTAAGCTTTTCCCAAGCTTATTCCTGTCGATAAACGCAGGCCGATCCATTAACAATCCAATTTCTCACGTCTCAGGGAAAGAACTCTATAAGGAATTAACCCGCAGACACAAACTGTCTTTTCTTCTCTTTGCAATCCTCTTCAGCCTTCTTCAGGACGGTCCAGGCGGTACGAGCGCGATTCGCAGTCTTCGCTCGAACGAGGCAAATGGAACGCGGAGAGCCTCTCCCGTAGGATCGATAGAATAGTGGGGAGATAGCTCTACCGGGCGGTCGAGAGAAGGACGACGTGTTGGGGGGTTGAAGCGAGATGAAACGACGGGGAGCCGAGGTCGCAGGGGGTGGAAGAGATGAGGGCGCTCCGGCGGCTTCCGCGTCGAACCATGGTTGCTGCGAGCAGCGTCGGCGTCGGCGTCGTCGTCGCGGTGGCCGTCCTCGTCGCCGGCGAAAGCGGCCACCACCAGATCGTACACGCAGCAGCGGCTAAAGGCAGCCTCCGCTCGGTCCAGTTCGCCTTCTGCCGTCGCTCGGTTAAGTACGTAACCGTCAGTGCCGGTGGCGTCGCGACGCACGTCGTTTCGTGTCATTGCGTATCCGCGTATCCATCAGCGACGTTTCAACTAAACCACGCGGGTGATGCATGGGCCATACGCGTGATAACTTTCGGACACTTCTCAGCTCTCGGAATTCATGATTAATGGAAGGGTAACAAAACCCTTTCCCGTTGCGAACGTCAAGTTCATTGAACCGGTAACTTGGAAACGAAGGAAAAGGGGCGAGGAGGCGACGAGGTGAAGAATTTCTCCACGAAAGAGTAGTGATAGCCTCCGGATCGAGTCCGTAGATCGACATCGACCCCTGGCCCAAAAAGGTACAGGGATTTGTTGTTTGAAAGTGCGTGTGTCCGTAGATAGTTTGCGAGATGTTCTATTTGCGTTTAAGCAATTGTAATGTCTAATTTACAACGTGATATTCCTACTGGTTAGGAGACTAGCACAAAAAAATGCTGGAGACTCGTTGTCTGAAAGTGCGATAGTGTCCATTCTCTTATCGTTAATTTATTACAACGTCCTATTTGCGTTTGGAAAGTTGCGAGATCCGTTTCGTTCTTCTACTACGGAGATCTCTCAGAGAAATGTGTTCAAATTGTTTTTTTTTTGTTAACCTAAGAATGTGAAGTAGTTTGTGCGTTTCTCTACTTGCATCTAGAAATGTCTGACATATCACATGATCTTTCTACTTGTTTCCAAAGTGGTACTGAAAGCTATTTTCTGAAGACAAGAGATTGTTAATAAGTTAATCTATACATTTTTTTATTATTTATATTATAAGTAGAAGTCATGACATCTGACTTGTTTTTTAAATATAATATATATGCTAATTTAAACAAAATTTATACACACAGTTTCGTTTTGTTTTTGTTCAAAAAAACATCTTGTGTTCGCGCCATTCTTCATTTATATTTAGAAATGTAACACATCTAATTCCCAATAAGTAATATTCTTACTGGCTTTTAAGCTGATTGATTCATAAAAGTATATAAAGAGTCAATTTCCAGAAAATATAAGACTACTTCAATTAGTCTTTTGAATTTGTATAATATTTTATTACATCTATACAAAATAATTTCGTATCTAATTTCTACCGTGTGTTTCTATTGATCCAGAAATATAGAGACCATCGAGTTTTTCTAATAACATGAAAGTGCTAATCCCTTAGAATTGTGACGTAATCTTCCGACTTGTACTTAAGTTCCTGTCAAGTCTGATCAGTTTGTGGTATTTCTACTAGGAGATCGACAGTTTCTAGGTAGAATGCGCGAGCAAAGAAATGGTGTGTACGAAGCGGGCCGGATTCTAGAGAACGTGAAAGCGGGTGGGATTCTAGAGAACGTGAAACAGACGAAAGTTTTCGATTTACGATTGAAGCTTTGGACGTCGAACGGAACTTACTCATTGTAAATTCCTTTTGTTTCATGGAACCTAGAAATAGCCTTTACTCTCTCGAGATGTATTCATTCAATTCCCAGTGCACTTGTATGCTGACACCCGTATGTGCAAGTACACTTGTTTTCTCAAAAGTCAAAGAATATTTCTTAAGATCAACTTTTATTCATAGGCAAGCCCGGATATATTTTCTATCTGTATTGCAACTCCAGTTTTTCCTAAAATAAAACAATTTTGAATATTATTGCCGGATTATATTTGGATATTACTTATTGAATGATTCCTAACAAATCTTCGTTTTTTTCCCATAAATTCTTTGTTAACAAATGTATTTTATATTTGAAACGTGCATTATTAAGAGTTTAACGTCGAATTTTAAAAATTTCGAGTTAAATAAACCTCAAGGATCCAAATAACCAACAAAAATCTCTTTGTCGATAAACTTTTGTTAAAGTTCACCTTAACAGAATCTGAGACTTAGTTACCAGAATAAGTATGTTGAAAATTCAAAAGTTACAAAGAAAGATATTGTGTTGGGTTAACTTTTCGTCGAAGAAAAATCTCTGCTAAATTTATCGGAGAATACGCTTTTGGATTTCGATGCAAATTTCGTGAAACGCCTCGTGGTATTACACAGAAGAAGTGAACGCTCTCTCGCTCGGTACTGTCCCATATTTGTGCTTCACTCAACGAAGATGGCAACGCTTTAGAAAAAAGCGCGGATTAACGCGAATCAACATGTACTCGAAGCCTCTCGCATAAGTAAGTCGCATTTTCGCGTGCATACCAGTTTGAAACCATTATCATTTGCACGTGGAAAACACAACGCCGCACCATTGCTCTCAATTTGTTATCCCCGTCCACTCTGCTGACGAGCCGCGGGACAATGCCAAAAGTTCGTGAAAATGTCGACTAGCTGGCCACCTTTCGTACGGGCGTGCGAGTTAGACCTGGTCGTTGAATTCGCCCAACCGCTTTGCATTCCAATGAATATTAATCAAATGCAATTATTAAACGCAAATTGGAACTCAAACAGCGACCGTTTCGTCATCCCTTTTCTCGCCCTACCACACTAGAATTGCCTGGATAGCCCGGCTTCATTCGCACGCATTTGCCTATCTATCTGCGTGCGAATTTGATTTGGAAAGCCATGAATTCGCGCGTATATGAACAAATTTCTTGGTATCATAGAAATTTTCCAAATCGATCCATCCGAGTCTTCAGTCCTTGAGAGGATGCTTTGTTCCCTTTATTTGTTCTCTTCTTCGATGAAACGTTTAAACGCGTTAGTGAACCACTTAAAACCACTTAAAAGATTTTAATAGCGAATGGATTGTTTAGGATGAAGCTAATTTCTGAAAATCATTGTTCAAGAATATGACCGAGAAAGAAAAATGTATCCTCTCTTATATTATATATGCGACTTATATTTAAAAATAGACAAATAGTTCTAATAAAAATTCCTACGGCTTGTAGCATTAATTTTCGTATAAATTCGTTGAATTTGAGGAAAAAAGATTTCTCCTTGCAATGCGCTCATTAAGATTATTTTCAGCGAATTGCGGTTTAATTTTCCAATAATTATCCTCATTCGCATCGATTAAATCGCTCGTTCGATTAAAACGCATTAGCAAAGCAAATTTTATTGCTCCGCAGCCTATTTAGGCTACGATCAACAAGTGACGATGGCAGTAATTTATGCTTTATAGATTTTTCGATTTTTTGGTTTTTGTGTAATACGTATAAATAACATAAATTAATTTCCTTTACTATACCTACGTGCAGCTAAGCTATATTTTCCTATTAAATTGTAATAAAAAGTTGAAAAATGATAAAATTGAAATTATAAAATAGTCCTAATTAATTAACATTAACTTTTCTGACATAAAAGTATAAACTTCATATATTCTTCTCTTATAATACAATAAATAAGTTTCACTGTTATTTTTCGAAATGGATATCCTAGGATGAATGTAACTTTATATTAACATTTGTCTCACGCGTTTTTAATGTTACATCCAGTATCTATTATTTTTAATATGAGTATCTACATATTATATTCTATCTTATGTAATAATTTCGCTATTTATTGCAAAAATATTGCAAAAATGTGTCGAATATAAGAAATTGATTTTTTTCCTACAACTCATCGACATTTCACTAAAATACAAACAAAAATTGGCACTTAAATATATCAATCACACGTAAATCACAGACTAGGAACTGGCAGCACTTGTTGGGAATGAATCCTCGAAAATGATTTGTTAAATCTGAACTCTCGATTTTACTTGTATCCACTAAAGAGTACGAGAAGAATGCGAGGTGGACATAAATTAACATCAAATTAATTAGTCATAGAGACGAGCCGACTAGTTTCCACGTTAAGCTAAGACAGCCAACTTGAAATTTAACTTGCGCATTGCGTAACTCATAGTTTCAACGTTGTCGACATGAACTACTCGCGTCAAGATGGATTGCGCTAATGGATTAATGTTTCTACGCGTTCATTTGGATGTGTGTGTGTGTGTTTATTAATGGAATTAAAAATCTAGACAATGAAATTTGCCAAAAAATACATAAAATTTGAGAATCACTTAATCCCAAGGTCGTCATATTAATGCAGAAGCCAATCCCATAGCAGCGACTCGAGTCAAATATATATTCAATAATATACTCAAATATATTCAAAACGCATTATGATTTAGCAGCACTGTGATTTAGAATCTATTGTATCTATCTTGTTTTTCCGCTTTAGTCACTGAATCTTCGTTTAATCAACGAGATACGCGCGAAAGCTGAAACACTTTCACTATACGCAATCGATTTGCATTTGTGTTTTAAAAAATATTGCTAAAAAATATTGCCTTTTATAATATTCTATTTTATTTTTTTATTTATTTTATGGGATTTGCACACTGCACATGTAAGGTTCGTGAACGCGGATGTATGTATCATGAATGCAATTGAAACGTTCTCTATAGATTTTAATCATGGATTTCATTTCTTAAATGATTTCATTTCAAATTTACTACTGTTACTTATGCGAACTTTTACGTGCTATTATTGCTCTGAAATGACTATATAAATGTTTGGACATCTTGCAATTAGTTGCAGTTTAGCAAAATTGGCATATTTGCTTGGAAATTAGCCAATTTCCTGATAGAAAAGATATTGATATCGCAGTCAAAGCAAAGTATTTTTCTTCTCCTTTCTTTCTCAATAAAGATAGAAGAAGAAGAGAAACGTTTCGAAACATTTGTAGCGGCTTGACCGCAGCTTAAATTACATTGTTAATATTTAAGACAGCAAATATTTCGATGATAATTGACAAACAAAAAGAGAAAAGATACTATAAAGATACTATAAAGATACTATAAAAATTAAATAACTATGTTTTTTTAATTTTAATTCTTTCCCTTTATCATAATCTCAATTTTAGAAATCTAATTAACTATAAAAATTAGAAGCTTGAATTAATTATAATATTTTATTATATCTTCTATATAATATATATCTTATTCTATCTTATTATATTTTCTTATACTATTTAGAGTATAATTTTATACTGAATTAATTTTGCTTTAGAAATAAATTATAATAAGATAAAAAAGTAGTTATAATTAACTTATGCAATACAACTTTTTTTATATTAAATGTTCAAGGTTGGTTGCAAATCGGTTTTTCGAGAATTAATAATGCAATATTGTCATAATACTTATACAGATCTGATGACATTCAGTCACAAGGGAGAAAAAGGTTTTAAGTGTACGTGAGAAGAATAAAAACTAGGCTTGGCCTCAGAGGATTAGAGAAATTAATGTACATATTAGAGAAATTAGTATTCCATCGTGATGTCTAACGGATGCAGCTTGTCGAGCAACCCTATCATTTACTATTTCTTCTTTAGGAACAGCTCATCCATCGTATGGCTGTTTATTTCACGTCACGCCTCGTATTAACAGGTCATTTGAGTCTCATACCCCGCCTTTCCTTATCCTGATAATGTTTACATTGTCATACAATCGCGAGTGCAAGACACGTTTCTATTTGTAGAAATTTCGAAGAAAACAGACTTTTGCGTGAAATATTATTAAAATATTTACTCACGGAATTTACTCATGTGTTTTACGTAAGTATTGTATAATACCGCACCATTGTGATTGTTGTGTCATCAAGCTTTGCAGATTTAATTAAATTTAATACTGCAAAGTGTGGTAAATGGTAATAGAACTAACACAGTGTAGCTGAGAGAAATACGGTCAAAATAAATGCAGATTTCAAACCGTGCTCTAATCAATGTTTGTGTTGCGCCAACGTCCAAATGGAGGAGTCATATTTTACACTTGTATCTAGGCAAACTGACTTTGTCAAGTTGCATATCGCCACCGCGCGCGCGTTTCGTGTCATGCTTGACGTTAACAAGACGTTTGTGTCTGTCACGAGTATCCCCATTGCTTCAGGCAGATTCATCCAACGAGGCAACGTTTACACTTCTCTGACAGCGCAAGGTGACATTTAGAGTTTCATTTGACGAGGAAAATTGATTAATTCATTAGTGTTAAATTTGTATACATAAATTGATCTATATAAAAACATATATAAAACTGTATTTCGATAAAAAAGTGGACATTTCAGAAAATTCATGCAAAATTTTAAGTCTACACTCCGAAAAGATGGGATAGAAATAATCTTTTTTTTTTTTTTTTTTTTTAATTTTTATAGCATTGCCGGATATTTATAATTCTATACAGACCATGAAGACTTGACATGAGCGCAATGTTTAGTGTTTTCTGTTACAAAGTTAATTCGAGAATTTCTCAGAGAGCGACTTCCCCCGAGTGCACACTGAAACTTTTGGCAGTATTAAGGAGAAATGAACTCGTGCAAGAGTAAATAGAGTTTATCTCGTAGAAACTCATATATAATTGTACATATACTTCTTATTCTTTATTTCTTATACTTTTGAGAGAGAAAAGAGAAGAAAGACAGAAAGAATTATGCTCAAAATTAATTTTTTATTAGATTATATATTGCTATATATCGCTTCAATTATATATTGTATACACATTGTTGTATATATTATGTATACATTACATGTTACTTACTCTGAGAATAGAATAAAAACTTAGGTTGTCAATATTTTGTTAGGGAAAAAAACTTAATTAAGGCCAAAGAGATTTTTTGATTTTTAGTTTTGAGAAGAAAAATCTCCATAAATTCGGTTACATATGAATTCACTGACATCATGCGAAAGAAAACTTTTTCATATATATCGAAACAAAGCGTTTATCTTTTATTGACATCATCTCTTGTTATCGAATATACCAATGGAATTATGAATGGTTAGTTTTGGTTTGTGCTCACTGTTTACATCCCCAGAGTTCCAAATTTGTCCGCGCAAATACTCGGGTCATCTAAGGTAACGTTTCGATGCCAATGCAAGCTGACGCTCGCGTTTTCGTAAACGGTGAAATTAGTTACACGAAACAACTCCGTGATAGAGCTCGGTCGCGAATGACATTCCCCATTACGTGATACGAATGAGCGGTTTGTTACGTTCATTTTGCGATTGTTTCGGCATTTGAAATATGTCGTCGGCTTTAATCATCCCCCGAGTCACAAAATATCTGTAAATTCAGTGACACTGCAATGTACACGCGACTTTGTACGAACCTAGTTAGACGGAATGCGTCGGTTTATTCGGCTACCATCAAATGAAAGGACTATTTCAACTGCGCTCTGCACATACGACTCGATTATCCTTTGTTTCAAATATCCAAGACTTTAATGTTAAAGATGAAATTAAAAAATAAAAACTTAATCACAACCGGAATGAAACTATTTATGCATAATTTTGTTTTTAACGTCATGAATAATTACAAAAACTCGTAATGTCATAATCTTCTGCCTTGGAATAACATAATATAATTACATTATTTTTTAAGTAAAAGAAAACAATAGAAAAATAAATCCGGTAGTCATGTATTTTTAATAGCGTCTGGTCATTTACCAAGCCTGTTCAATCTGCTAAAAGCGACGCTTTCACGACATTTTTTCTCTTTTTTGTCCAAAAAATTTCATATCTAGAAACAGTATAAAATAGTGTGTGTGTGTGTTATTTATTAAAATAATATTTCTGTCTCTACGGGATAACATTTAAAAACATACATTTGTAATATATATGCATAATATATATATATACATTTGTAAATTATATGGATTATACTTATCACAATATAATAGTGAAATTGGCAAGTTGGATGGTATTACGATCTTCCAATATTATACATACAAGAAAGGGTCATTATCGGTAAACCGTTTCTTTTGGTTGGCTGCCCGCTTTTTTTGACATCTGGAACAAGCCGACCGTTTCAACAATATCCGCCGAAAATCACCGCAAAATCGCTTGTTTTCTCTCCCGTCCACATTTCTTCAACGAAGCGACGAAAAAAAAAAACGCGTTGAACAAGCGGCATACCAATCGAATTGGCGTGGAATTAACGACGTCATGTGGGAGCTGCGAAAAAAGAGGGAGAAACGGATTTCCTCGCAGGAAAATCGGCTTCGTGGATAACACGCGCGCAAGCTCGCATCGCGCGTGCAAGCTCGCATCGCGCGCTGAGCCTCTCTCTCGTTCGCCACGAACGCTCGCGTGGCCGAAAGGACTTAATTGAATTTCTCTTAATTAACTGCCTTCGTGGCGCTACGATAATTGCAACGCACGAACTCTCCCATTACCGTAATTGTGGGTCTAATTAATGTAGTCTTATTGTTCTTCGTTCCGCTGCCACCGTTCTCCCAGTCGGCGGATTAAATTTTTAGGGGAATTTTCAACACAGTCTTTCACTCGTGTTCCGCGCATAGCGAGATCATATTCACTGATATTCATGTCTGCTGAGACGCTGCGAGAAGATAAGATCGCCTTTGAAAGAACCGAATCTACTAACTTCCTTTCACTGAAAACTATTGTTCAGTTAACCTTAGAATTCTAAGTTTAAACATCTAAAATTTGTGTAAATTCTAAACATTCTAAATTTTCAACGCATCTTTATTTGCTTATAACTCCCGGAAAATAATTTAAATTTAATGTTTTTTCTTAATTGGTATAGTCAAGGAAAATAATTCTGTTAATATTTTTGTGATTAAATAAGGTTTCAAAAAATTACAATAAAAAAACAAAACATATGTTTCTTTTCTCTAAGTTAAGTAAATTTTATCTATGTGTAAAGGGTATTTTAGTTTAAATTAATATTTATAAAATTAATTTTTTTAAATGTAATAACAATAAATAATTAAATTTAAAAAATGACGCAGCTTGAACAAAGTGCTAAAAAAAAAGAATATTAAAAAATAGAAAGTAGATACGTTATGTGTGTAGAAAGTATTATATATATCCACTCAATTCGGTCTATTTATAACTGTTTGTATTATAATTTTACTAACAAAATTTGATTTAACGAGAGATTTACTTTTTTCCGCAGTAAATATTTCGAATACAAAGTTACGTCCAGAAGTTTTCAAAATTTTGCTGTGTAATTTTTGTGTAATTCATACTTAAATAAATTCGTTCTATGGACCACATATTTTCTCTAAAATAAATGCCTCCGGCATTTCTGAACAAAGTATTTTATGTCTTATATTTTCTGAGATATAGAAGATGTAGTAGTCGAAATTAAACGATACATTAATTATAGAAAAAAAAAATACCATCTTCATAATATTGTCATGATACTCAGAACGGATGATACGATTTGTAAGAAGAAGAAACAGTTAAAGTTAATCATTCGAGAAATAAAAATTTAATTCAATTTATTTTATATTATATGAAATATTTATAAAAAAGATATTTCTCAACATGTGAAATATATCTAATATAAAAGCGTGCAATGATTCTTCGAATATGTTCAATAATACGAAGGAGACTCTAGACGAAATGAAATAGTATCGCAGATTCACAATGTACGCCTCTTTTCTTATTTCGCGAAAAAAAAGAGTATGATACTGTGCCACTCTCTATCCTTACTGGCCGAATGAACTCGGAAACGAAGAAACGACGAGACTTTCTTGACGATATACCCGATACACTCTTACGGGAAGAACAAATGGAGGTGCCTTCGGCGTTCGACGAGAGTCTAGAACGTAATGGACGATTACACTGGATGCCGTATAACCGACATAGGGCGAGAGAGATTTATGAGTCCGCAGGAATTGTGCGGCACGTAACTGAAACGAAAAAACGCGAAACTATTCGCCTGTTTTCACGACTTCGCGAAACCTATTTCGAATCACTATGACTGGTAGGGAAGCCTATGCTTCAGAAGTCAATCGTTAAAAAGTCATACATTTTACGTGAAATAAAAAATGTATTCTCTGTACCGAAAATCTACATTGTAGTGACAAAAAAATTGAGAGACAAAATTGGACAAGTTTTCTAGTCGCAAAAATACAGTATACAATACCTCAATATTTAACTAAGAAAATAAATCTTCTCTTCGCCAGTAATTAACAATCCAAAAGAAGGGTATTATTTGACGACAAACTGGCTATTTAAATTTTTTATGGCTATATAATGTCTTTATTTGTATTCGACGTGATATAATTATCACGAAACGTCGTGAATATTTCTCACTCAATATTTAAATTCTATTTAAGTGTATTTTGATTTTATGATTAAAATTAAAACGTAAAAACGATTTATAACGGCTTCTTGGATATAAAATCTTAAAATAAAATAAAAGCCTTTTTTATAGAGCTAAAAACATATATGATGTATATAATGTATATAATTAATGTATATAATATATAATTAAATATATAATGTATATATTAGGACCTTGAATAAGTTCTCGCTGTTTTCCAACAGATGATGTTACCAGAACTGCGTGCGTGTAGTTTAAGATGGTAACGCATCTATAGGGAAGTACTATAAGCAAGCTTGAAATTCAGTGTATGTCATTGCGCCGAAGTGTAAACAACTTTTTTTTTCATAGTGTTAAACATGTCGAGTTTTGTGCCAAAAAAAGAGTATTTGCGGGGAATTTTACTGCACTACTTTATTTAAAAAAAATCTGCAGCTGAAGCACACAGAATTCTTGTTGAGACTTACGGCAACCATGCTCTGTCGGAAATAACATACAGAGATTGGTTTAGACGCTTCAAAAATAATGATTTTGATGTTGAAGATAAAGAACGCTCTGGCGCACCGAAAAAGTTTGAAGACGAAGAATTGGAGGCATTACTTCATGAAGACTCATGTCAGACGCTAACTGAACTTGCAGAATCATTAGGAGTGTTTTTTTTTTTTTAAATAAAGCATTAATTTTCACGAAAAAACAGCGAGAACTTATTCAAGGTACTAATATAATATGGATTAACAAAACGATTACAATCAATCGTTAAAACACATCGCAATGAAATTGTACATATATAGACGCGTTTCGGCTCACTGAGCCCTCTTCAGTAACGCAAATTTAAAAAAAATAGTCATCGACATTGAGTAGATAGGTTTTTGGGGGGATGTAATCCCGTTGTCATGTTGAAATAATTATGTTATCTAAGAGTTGATGTCAGTGACTCCTTTAAATTGGAGATGTCCGTGAAGTGATAACCATAAGAACGCATTGTTCTTATTCCTCTTAATCCTATTACATGATCTTTCTTAGTAAAACATTTTAGTTGATGTTAATATTGAAACGAACTTGATTTTATGATATTCGATAAAATATGTTTTATTTCAATTGATACAGAATGTATCCAGACCTACCATGTTATCTGTTAATAGTAGATTTCAAAGATCATTTTTAAACAAAAATGTTAATGTCCAAAATGTCGAGGTTATAATAGATTTTAAATAAGAAATGTTTGACTAAGAAAATTGTCCAAAATTCGCGCCCTTAATCATGTCACATTGCACAGTAGTGACAGTGTACATAGACATATAAAATTATATAGACAATATAAATATCAGTTTCGAGAATAGAATTGATGTGATCCTTTGCTACTGAGCACAAAAATTTTGGATAATTTGATTTTAATTTTGAACACATTTAAAAATTATTATAGTCGGCATTTTGGCATTAAGATTTTCAATTCAAAATGAAAAATTTGAGGAATTTTTTATTAACTAGTGGCACGGCAAGTCTGAGACACTCCGTATATAATTAAATATTAATTTTAATATTGTCAGGAATATTAGAAATGCAGAAAATGGAAATGCGCAATTTGTGTTTATGTACATTAAGATTTCAATCAAAATCTGCATTGACGTGACGCCATAAAATTATAATGATTCATAACATAGTCATTATGATTTACTATCCTTAATATTGATCCGCTTTGAAACGGCTCGATGAATAAAACGGTGCGATGCAGATTTTATTTATGCACATGTCATGATAACTCTCGTTCACTGTTTCTGTACGTATATGTGCGTGTATGTGTATGTATTGCCCGCAAACTTTTTATCGCACTACATATAATTGCGTTCTGTGACAGATACTTCGGATGCATTTCCATGTAAAATTCATGTGAAACATTAATAGTAACAGCATCGATGAGCTGTGTATGAATTCATTTCGTACCATGATAATTAGTTTTTCATGCATCATTCAATGTCGATTAAGATGTAAAAATCATATTAATAAACAAGAGATGTAACAGAGTAAAATGCGGAAATGACACAATCATGTAATTAATCTTTTCATTTTTCCACGCAATGAAAAATTTTTTTATATCATTTTTATTAATATTAATCATCATTATGTATATGTACGCGTATGTAATATAATAATATAATATAATACTAGATTTATATATATATATATATATATATATATATAAATTTAGAGAAATTAATCAAGTAAAAGATAAATAAATTATACCTTATTGAAATCGGATTCAGAGGTCATATTAAAAAATAAATCATATATAAAATTTCAATAAAATATATATTCTAGTGTATCTTGGTGAGAAATCTACGACAAAAGTTACTTAAAAGGAATGGAAATTATTGTTATGGAAATTATATAAAAAAATAAACATTAAATGTTTTTTATTTAGCTGTTTTTGAAACTTTGATAGTGTTAATGAAACAGCGTTTATGGTTGGCATCGACATATTGGTTCCCGTCTGCAGTGTTCGGTGTATCTCACATCGATAAAAATGTAGACAGATGCGTTTTCGAGAGCGCGCGTGTCACATCAGTTTTTTTTTAATTAAATGAACGAATGTGTTCGACCATTCGCGAAATGTGACAAGGGACGATAAACACATTTGCGCGCGGTGCGTAATTACGACAAGTTGCGGCATTCATCGTCGTTTGACAAAGAGGTGCTGTTCGATGTTATTGCGAAACGAAATATCGAACCGCTGCGAAATAAACCGGCGCCGATCGATCTTTCATCAGGTAAATGCTCCATTCCTGTTGTTGTAATTATGGCTTTCAATACCGCCACCGATTATACAAAGATAATTGCTTGATTAATTCTTTAGCCTTGTAATCGATCAGTCTGTTAGAAGAGATTTCGATGATCGGTTAAGCGCGATCAATTATTCACGCTGCTTCTATGATGTATATCTCCTGACCTCGTTAAATTTTCTGTATAACGCTTCCGGTTCTATCTATCGCTGATGCAATTGTTATAACAATCATAATGTTTGACGAACGTGGTGAATGGATTAATACAATTATAATATTATAGACACATATGCGCGCGCGCACAAATATTGCAATATCTAGTCCTGTATTCTGCAAAAAAAATCTTTTCGCTTTATAATTTCTGTAACTCTGTAATTTTTGAGCATTTTTATTTTTTCGCTCTTCACTTTTCCTCTGTTGCTTTACGTGTTACATAGCTTATAGAGGTAAAACGTAACAGAGCATCTTTACACTCCTTAGACACACAAAAGAGATTTTTTAATATAATTACAGTTAGTTTGAAAATAATGCAAATATGTATTCGAAGAATTTACTAGAAAAGAGTGGCATTCTTTCTTTCAATGATGGACTCCCTCTGCTCGTTATTTAATTTTGTAGCATTAAACATTTTGATAACTGAAATAAATTGAGTTAGAATATTGAGAACTGTGATACCAAACGCAATGTGATATTAAAACGGGGTGTTAATTGGGAAGCTACCGACACGACAAATGCAGCGGCCGTCATATTCGATATAATTCATACGCTTAGCTGAAAATTAATTGAACTGCCGAACATTGATATTGGCAGCGAATCATCGGCCCAGTTACTGAGATCTGACGAAATTTCGATGCTGAGCGATCGAGCGGCAGGTCTCGCGCCCACACAGAGTATGCTGACCAAACATTTGTTGATGTTACAACGCATCATGCGTCTCTGTCATAATTACGCGTCCGTAGTACGAAATCACACCCGGTGATCTTTTACGTACGTACGAGGATAATAGAAAGTAAATAAATGAAATAAATAAAATAATAAATAAATGTAAAAGAAAATAAATAAATAAAAACATTTATGGTGCTAGTTGTACACGACAAAAATCGTAGTCAATGTCATGAATCTTGTGAATCATGGCATTATATATTTTGCAATATTAAATTATATTAAGTAATTAAGAATTTTTTAATAAAAAAAATAAATTAAGAATTTCTTTCTTGTCGTTCTGCTTGTCAACAAGATATTACAATTAAATAAATTGGGTAACGAAAAAATTTGAGTTATATATAATTTTACAAGAGAATTGTGATAAAATTCTCAGTGTACAGTCTTAATCATTAAAACGAATAAATCGAATAAAATTAAGAATAAAAAAAGTTAATTCAATTTTGAAAATAAATTTACATTTTTTTTTAAATGTGGTACAGTGATAATTATGTTTTAGGAACATTGAAAAAATATTGAAATGTAAAAAAATCATACTTTTGTTTGGCATGTTGCCACTTCATCACTTCGGTAATTAACGCGATAACACAGCCGGTTGCCACCGCCGTGCCGAAAGTGCAACCCGCTCAATATCGTAGCAAGGAGCTAATTAAATGTGGGCGTAACAGCCGCTGGCTGCACGCTTTGATGCTCATCGCTATCGGCCGATGTTTGTTCATTTCCGCGTTCGTCCATAAAGAATGCAAACTCTAATTGGAATTCCATTACCATTAGACGCGCCGGCAGAGCCCCGCGCTGCGCCAGTCGCTCTAAACTGCATATTTCGCGGATTAATTAAAAAGTATTTTGCATGTAGAATGCAGCAGAAAGAGCGGTGCACGCGGCGCGTGTTGGTCCGCCGTTTTTCATCCTCGTCAAAGGAGACGGTCTCGTCAAGGCCAGCCGTTCAGTCCACAGAAGCAGGCTTTATATTTAAAATCTAATTTCTTTTTTTTATGCTAAGAGAGTATTCGAAGCCTTTTTAAGCGCCAGTCTCGTTAACGGCTCATCTCCTGTGCTCCTACTTTTCTTTTTGCCATATGAATACGAGAACACAATTAATTCACATAATTAATTTGCCTGATACCACGTAACTACGGCCAAATATTTTATATTAAAGATTTTATATATATATATATATATATATATATATATTATATATTATATATTGTATACATATATATTTTTCCAAAAACATGATATCTATTTTCCATGTGTAGCGCTTAACTCCACGTTATTCGGGGGTAAAATGTAAAATATATCTTATTCTTAGCAATCTAATAAATTCACAAAGTGAAATCTTTTTATCGACCAAAATGCTGCACAAATTGTTTCACAGTTAAAAAAAACTTTCACACTTATCTAAAAAAATATTATCAATCTTTATTTAAATTAAATTATTAGAGAGAAAACACACACACACAATTCAACGTTTCAACTGAAAATACATCCGAGTAATTACGTTCAAAAAAATTACACGAATAATGTAGAGTTAAATATGTAGACGTAGAATTATCACTATACGCTCCAATGTGTGTATTCGGCAATTAATTATCCATCTATATCATCCATTTATATTACTTATTTTATCTATTCGTCCATATTTCGCTGTTAAATATAAATGTTACAAACAACAAGCAATGCGGAAAATGATTTTAAAAAATTATAAAGTTATTAAATCAAGCGTTTTTTGTTTCGTGATACTAATCGAAGACTATTGATGCGAAATTTTCACGTATTCGCGTCCATTATCTCGCGATAGGAGTAACACACGAAATCGCAGCAGCACTGAAAATACCTTTTCCTCTCGCAATCGCGCATTGTTCCTCGTTCTCGTAACGACTCATTCCCACCCTCCCAAGCGATGAGCCTCGCTGAAACGTTGAATTGTAGCTTTCATGCCGGCCACTCGTAAAGAATTTACCTGCAATTTCCGATAGTTCATCCGTAAATGGAAAGGTGGTGTTTCAATAAAACGAAGCGTGACTCGCGGTATAGCTTACCACACATTTGAAATAACGAGAATTAGGCAGAGGAACAGAGAAGGGAATGCAGATTAAAAAGAGAAGAAAAACGAAATATGTCCAAAGAATGGACAGGCCAAAATATATTCTATGATAATGTCCTTTAATAATTTCCACTTGCATTCAATTACACAATTTTTTGTTATCTTGACAATGATTATCGCGTCGACGATGTTTAACGAATGAGAAAAAAATATGTGTTCGCGATTCGCATATCAGGATGAGAGCGTACGATAAGCAATCGCTCGATAGCTTCAGCATCGGGGATCGATAAACGCAACGAGCCTGATGATTTTCAACATGTTTGCGGCAGCAACCAGCGGACCAAGTGACCAGTAGCCCGGTTTCATGCACTTGCGCGTAAATCGCGACGCGTGTGACATTAAAAAACCGGCTGTACCGGGTTATAAATTTCCAGAGATTCCCATATAGCTCTCGCATTTCCCAAAACTCTTATCGTGCGTGTCGTCGAATAGTTTGCACTATTGCTGAAAATGGAATTTTTGATCGACGAAATTTTGATCATCTCACATGTCGAAGTAAATGCTCGATTAATCCTGCAAGCGTAAGATTGAATAATAAGTTAAGATGTTGTGGTCAATAATTATACAAAACAAGTAACTAATCTTTTGTATCTTCTAATAAGCAAAATTTTTTAATTACTTCGCACATTTTTAAATCATATACTAAAGATCAATGAGAATATTTTGATATAAATATTTTGATGTTGAGTAAGAACAATGACAATCAATTAAAATTCATTATCACTATTAATATAATTTGTTTCAAATCTTTTTAATTCGTTATTCCACAATAACGCGAGTCGCGTTAGTTAAAATGCAACAGCATATTATTCTAATTCAAATTATACATTACAATATTACATTCTATGAGCACAATTAATAAAAAGTTTCGGAAAAAAATCACATTAAGATAAATGTTATTTAATTAATCATTGTTGTATTCACTCAACATCAAAATAATTTCTTTATTTTATCTCATACAGTATCTCATACAGTACGCGTAATAAAAATATTTCTATTATTCTTGACAGCTCTTTCGATGTCTATCTTCTGTGATTTTGTTTACTTGGAAATCTTTTGCGGTATGAGGTTCCGTGATAAAACCTGACAGAAGGAAGGAGCTATTCCATTACTTCTTGCCTTATAAATATTCATTTTCGTTTCTTGATTGAATATTTCGTAGGACTGTTCGATCATAGCCGCCATACTTAAAATTATTCTGATTGATTTGTCAACTAGGTATTTTTTAGTTGAATTCGTCAAGTGGAAATACCGTGGAATAAATCAATATCTTAGGATTCTTTCTTAATCAAGTTGTATAACTTCTTATCATGTTAATTAAAGTTTTCCATTAAGTAGTGATAATTTCAGTAAAATTAAGAAAAATTCTCCGACGATTATTTAAAAATTAAGATGTCGTTATATGTTTGCATTTTATAAATTTTATTATATATATTTCATTATATATATTTTTTTTTATGTTATGTTAGAAAATTGTTGGAATAACGTAAAAAATATAATTTCAACATTTTTGTTACAGGAAAATTCACTCTAAATTGACTAAAGAATCCATAGATAAAAAGACAGCAATAAAGCCGGTTCGTTGCGTTTTCCTGGTTTTTTCTCCCATTTCCTTTTTTCGTTATCATTCAGCGGCAAAAAGAGAACGTTTTATTTGATAGGGAACAGTGGTTGATTGACCTCATCTAGTTGCGAGCACGACTCCTCCTGCTCTATTTCGCGCGATAAAAGAACAATAAGCGTCATAATAGCGAGGAACCTCGCTAGTGATTGTACCGAAAGTTTATGATTTCGTTCTAGAAAGGTAAAGAGTTATAGCAAAAAAGAAATGGTGGAGAGAGGAACACACGGTGGGGAAGGTAGAGGAGGCGAAAGGAAATTGCATTTTAACTTAATCGGGGAACGGAACTCGAAACTTTCGCGACGAAAACGGAGTGGCAAAGTCCCGTCGTGCTGTAATCGAATGATCGAGCCGACATTAAGTCAACTATCGGCTAATGGACTAGGAGTGCGCAAATAAAAAAGAGCGCGGGTTGAATCTTCCATAGGGAGAAATGGTTCATGAGAAGAATGGTTTTAATGCAGGTACACCTATTGCAAGTAGAGAATTACTCTCTATTGTATGATTAACAACGTTATGACGGTGCATAATTTTTATCCGAGATAACAAAACGATACAAAAAAGGGATGATGTTTTATGATACTGGCATATTTATGGTTACTATAAAGGCAAGAAAAAAGTCTCCATTGACGTACAATGAAAATTTTTGTCATTTGACGCCTGAAGCTTAATTTCGCCTCAGCATAATTTTTGCATATATCAGACGAAAGATTATATTAACCATGTCGAAACTAATTTTGTCTTAAAGCTAGAGAAAAAAAAACAACGGGAAAACTGCTCGATAAGATTCCTATTTTCTAGAAATACTCTAATTCTTATTTCCAAAATATAACAATATTTATATTTTTAATACCGATTAATAAAACTTCTATAAATGCAAACTAAAAGTTTATTTTAAAAAAGTTTAAAAAAATACAGTTTAAAATAAGTAATTTATAAAAATTTGTTATTTTTAATAATTAGCTTATTATTAGATTCTTATTGTTTCTATTATAATAAAATATTTGGTTTTTGTATTTTATATGTACTATACTATATATGTTTAATAGTTGTGTATAAGTTGATGTTCGTCCGCGCTTGGTTTTGTTTAAGTAATTTCTCTCAAGAAAGAATAATACTTGAAATCTAAAATTTGAAATACTTCATGAAAACAATACGTTACTTAATACAGAAATAATATTGTCAATATTATTAATAAAATAAATAATAAGATACTCTTATTGTACGTAATAAGCGGGTTATTAAAGGAGATTACATTTTAAATATCACAAGCTTGATATGTCCAATCTACGATATGTTCCATTTTTTGCTACTGTATGTGTGCAATAAAGTTTATTAATACTTGACAATTTTCACTAAATAATTTTTAAACTGAATACGCTTAAACACCAGTTTCTACATCTAACTTTATTCGTTAAATAAAATAAATGGAGTAAAATAGGAGTAATTTTTCATAAATTCTACTTTTGATTATGCAGAATAATTTTTATACTATATATTTTATTATGTTTAATTCTAGATAATGAAATAAAGTATACAAAATGTATATAAATAACTTTCACAATTTCATCTACTGCTTCCATGACCAATTTGAAATTAATTTTTCCTAGTGAAAATTGTATTTTGTATATTTTATATTATTATTTATATGCATTACTAAAAAATAATTGATGAAATACCATAACATAGGAAAATTTAATGTTTGATCTGTTAAAGATTGACATTAAATTGCTTAAAGAACACGTGAAATTGATAAAAAGTTGTTCACACTTTGTGTTTTTTTCCCATTAATAATACTAAAAATTGAGATAACTAGAATCACATGGATCTCTGCAACAAATATGCTTTTCAACGGAATCCGTGTTTATTCCAAATCGTGAAAACGTTTCAACTCGCTTGCTGGTGATATTAAGAGTGTTTCCCAAGTGTGCCGTACTATTTCTTCACTGTTTATGTGTTTCTCTGTTCGTGCTTTAATATTCGCGACTAGATAGCGCCGGGACACTCTTGGCTTTTTCCTTTCATAAAGTTCTTCCATAGCAATGTTCACTGTTTTGTACCGCTTAAGCGATTCCCTGTGTGCTACAAAGCTACGTACGACTATTTTACATTGCCTCAACTAGCACTATAGTCGATTTATGAGCTGTAAAATATTTTCTCATCATGACAGTTTTAATACGAATTGTCAGGATCACCATGCTTTCTCGATTTATGGTACAGTGCAAATTGTTGAGAAAAATAGAATTATTTCAAAACTATGAAATGCATTTTTCCCTAATATTCTTTATTAATGTTTATTTTATCAAATTGCAAAGAACCTTTTTGAGATAATTTTGTTTTAATCTCATTGCAATAACACACTAATATACATGCTTTTTGCAACGCACAATGACACAGGTAACATTTTAGTTTATTATATATATATATAAACAAACCAAGTATAAACTAAAAATTCACTAACATATTGTAAAAAATGACTATTGTTTTGTAAGATATCATCGATGTGTAGTTGCAGATTGCTTTAACAAGCATCCCAGATTTCCCATATAGTGAAGTTAGCAAGCAAAGCATAAACAAATATTTGTGCACTCGAAGACAAGCAATCGGTACAACATGATATTTTGATTCGATTTGGCTGTTCACGTTGACATTACGCGCTTCGCATAATTCGTGCGGACACCCAACCTGCGTGTGATGAATAACATGGGGAACATGGAGGAAGATACGTGTCCAATATAACGCACCCGTTTAACCGAATGTCAAGATTCACGCCGATTACTGTGAAGAATGCCACGTAATGTCGTGTAAACACGAACGAAACAATTACATGCGGACACAGTTGCACATCATTATTAAAGTTGGATTAATCGGGTTTTCTTGATCAAATTTGGCGAACATTTTGAAATTATTTCGATAAATAGAGCCTGAGGAAAAACTGCTGCAATGAGATTAAGTGCGTATGATTGGCAATCGTTGTTTTTGACAAACGATTAATATGTCATTGCAATTATAATGGAACGTCATCTCTAATGATCCGACATGACATCCAATTACACCATCAAGAGGATAACTTAATGAACAACATGTGCTAATCAATCCAAACTCACACTTCTAAAAAAAGGGGTGAAACTGACGTAAAATCGATTTTCTTACAATTTTTGCAATAAACATTCTTTTTTTATTCAACATTGATCGGTGTCCTTTTTAATGGACTTGCTTCGTACTTTTAAGTAATAATATTACAATTTAAGTAATAATATTTATTGATTTCTAATATAAAGAAAAACAAATATTTTTCTCAAAAGAAAAAAAGTAAAAAAAAATTTTTACAAATATGAAACTATATAAATAGTTTAAACATTAACTTATAATGTAGTATCAGAAATATTAAGCATTTGTCGAAATAATTATAAAGCAAGGAGTAATTTTTAAAAGAATTTCACATTTCCTCAATGGTATAATTTCTTGTCATCTTATCTCGTATCTTTTCCAAAATATTCTAGCATTTCTGCTAGAATATGAATAGTTAATCAATACTATTCACGTAAGTTGGATCTTTGTTGTCCATTATGTCGAGCTACGTGCTTCCGATACGTGCTTGCGATATCTCAAAGAAATCTGCGCAACAATTGCATTCGTGAGCATAATGCAACCAGAATATGTTCACCACGAAATATGCTCAGAGATAATTTAAATGGGATTATATCTCTCTAATGAAGAGGGTCAGGCGACCGACCTGGGATCACTAAGCGGGAAGTAGCATGATTACGTATTGAATGGGTAATTATTCAGCGGGTTGTGGGTTCAGGGCGTCGCGCGACATATACACAATCGTTTTATCGGCGAACCTATGCATGTCCGGCATATCTCCGTTGCGGGGCCTTAGGATATAAACGTCCAAAGTGTTCCCTCCGGGATTCGTTCACGACTGACATCATAGCGAAATTGGCCTTCTAGGCCAGGTATCGTTGCCAATTTGAAAGATCGACTGTCGAACGGCATGGCCGTTTGGACATATTTGCTTGGTATATTCGCTGTTTCAGAGATCTGATTCTGCCTGCGAATTCTGCCCTCACGTAACTAAAACCAAATTCGTAACTCCTGATCGCTGCTATGACTTTGAATTACACGGAGCATTGAAATATATGTAAATCACGTGTTAAAGTGTAAATAATTATTTTCTTAATAACACTCTTTTTTATGAAAGGTGATTATGATGTATGGATGATATATATTTCATATATTATCCATACTAACTTATACATAAGGAGAAAAAATTCAAACTAAATAAAATTACTTTTCAAATCTTTCTATCGCTAGTGAATTAATAAACAAATTTCAATTTTTATCAACCCATTTGGCAAATTATCTGTATGTCGCCGACTAGATTTGTTGGACATTGAAATGCAGTAAATCGGTTTTAAAATCAATATCGATTTTAATTTTTTGGCCCTAAATTAGATAAAGAATTTATTGCAAAAAATATTACCTTAGCTAGGATAAATAATAAAATAATATAAATAAATTTTAATTGGAAGGAATATAAATAAAATTATATTTTGACTATGTTCATACCGACTGTAACACTTCATATTGACTATAATACTTATATAATTTTATAACATGTCTAATAAAATTTGTAGTCTTTGAAAAAAAGATCATTGATTTAAATAAATAAGCTTCTAATGCTGACACATTTGAGCTTACAATTAGTAAAAAACGGATTTATAAAATATACCAATTTCTTTTCTGCCGTTCGCTTTTTCTTAGTTTTTACATGAGTTGCAAGAAAATTTATATTGATATGTAATACGAGAAACGATTATGTATGATCTCTTGCTTTCGATATATCATAATGAAATATCACGGTTGCAATGACGGATTGGGAGCTTTAATGCGACGATACATGGCGTTTTGCGCTATGAACTGTGCCTTGCATGAATGTTGCAGCGATAAATCGTGCGTTCGGGAGTCGTCACGTTCGCACTGGAGATGAATGTTATGACAACGTCGTGGAATTTCACGACTCTGAAGTGCTTCGTCCAGGGAATATCGTGAGGGAAATACGTGCTTTGCGCGAAATTCTGCAGCGGATACAAATTATTCAGGTTGTTTGCTTCTGATGGAGAGACGTAATCTTTAAAATAATACTTTAAATGCTTTAAATATTTTAAATTTTAAAATATTAAGAAAATGGGTACATAAAATTCCCGTTCCTTTTACTAATTAAGATGAGTAAAGTGAATATAATATAATTAATGTTTTTCAATATACTTCGTATAAAAGCAACTAAATCCTGTAAATAACGTTGGTTGATATTTATTAATTAATTTTTCCTCTTTACATTCTGTGTTCATTTATGAAAATATTAAAGGTTTATAAAATATTAAAAAAATGTGCGTATTAGGTACATTACAGTATTAATTCCCCGTTATTAACTATATTATTCAAAGTTATTACATTTCATACAATTAAATCTCTAATAATGTGTTTAAATCTCTAATAAATTATATCATTAATATTAATATACTGTTGATTAATATTAATATACTGTTAATTATGCACTGTGCAAAATATTAGTAACACATCTAATACGATGAGAATAACAATGTGTTCAGTTTTTAGAATAATTTTTTTGACATTAATTTATTTCTTAGTATATTTTTTAGTATATTTTTTAGTGAAAGTATGCACAACAATTTTACTTTATAAAGTATTGCTTGCTCCAGAATCATCCTCTTTTCGTCCAACTACTTTTCTTCAAAGTGACCGCAAGCTTTACAAAATTGCATTACGATAAAATCCCCACGTTTCTAGTATGATTGGTAATACGCGAGCATCACATAATTTCTCTCATCAATAACCAGAATCCTATCCTCGGTATACGAGAGTTCCGTTGCATATCGATGAACAAGACCGTATTGGACATTCCATTTCAACGATTTACAACCTACGCTTTTAAAAGTAACCAAAAATGAAGAATCTGTCGTCGAGCTCTATAAGCTTTCATCGGAAAGAGAAAAGGATATAAGAAAAATTGATAGACAGATAGACAGGAGCATTTATTCTGGCCTGAGATTAAATCCTTTCTAAATCGGATATGTAAAAAGAAATAACTGATTTAATACGATTATTTTAATACGAATGTCTAACGTAACTGCAATGTATTGTACATAACATGCAATTCCGAGTTTGAAAGTTAGATTTCAGTAATATTAAAAATGTAACGTAAAGAGAGAATACAAATATACAAATTTGAATTAACAATAATACACGTGTGTTCCATTACAACAAATGCACGTATTACAATTTTTGGGGAGAAAAACCGGGAAATCAAAAACCTTATCGAACCACGTTAAAATTCTAAAAGTGGGATGTTGACTACAGAGATGAATATTTGAAACCATATATCTCGTATGTCCACTGTAAAATAAATCTCTCTAACCAACTCTTTTATTTACACAACGCAAAAGCTACACATAGATTTTGCTATGGTATTAAATAGGGAATGAAATACAACCAGCATGCTCATGGAATCGTCATTGGTCACGTATATCCCTTCTTCTAATTCTGCTCGCAGCGCGAAGAAAGGAATCATCTAGATTTATGTCGGCAAATAATTTATGCAAATCCGCACTGCATCTGGTTGAACTCCCGTTTCCCCTCTATTCTGATAGAAAGTTGGAAAAGCTCTAAAGCATATGCTACCGAGTCTTTGTACTGATAGAGAGAGAAGGGGGGGAGACATGATGAGAAATCGGTAGACTTGCAAACAAGTGGACGAACGTGCGACGAAAGAGAACTCTCCCCATAGCTGTGTTATTCATTGTTCGCCTGTGCTATTCTATTTGCATTCTGCAAAAACTTTTACTTTTCGACATCGTAAACTCGTTGACAATTTAAACGTTAATATATTTTCGAAATGTTCATGGATTCGCACGCCTATCTCTTCAACAATCATAGCAAATGAAGCGATCATATCTCATCCTTTTTGAACGGTTCTTTCTTATCTATTTTCCCAATTAAGAGTGTCTTCAAAATTGCCACACTTTCCTTCTCGTATCTTAAACGGACTTTTCTCATAATTTAGGTTGTGTAAACATCTTAAATTTAAAAATACTAAGCTCGTTCTATATTGATAAGAAAGAGAGATGAAAATAAGGAATTTGATATGATTCGTTAGATTACCTTCATTTTTAATTGAGTTTATTACAACCCGCTATGTGATTCTTCGTTAATATTATCATAGTGCAGAGATTTAAGATATGTAAACTCTTCTGCGAACGAGTTGATTAGAATCAGAGACAAAATGTTTTGCACGTTTCTTAAATAAACTGTTGCGTCAGTGTAAATTCAAAATATAAGATTCTTCGTTCGTAGTTTTACATGTTGTTGAAACTTTCAGGGAACTGTATGTCTTGGATATTTTTGTGCTTACGTGTAAAGTTTTATGATGAATGCACGAGTTTGAAAATGGGCGAACCTCGAATGAACGTGTCAAGAATAAATGCGACTTTGATGTTTCATTGAGTATATATATATATATATGTTATTATATATTCGAATATACATTAGAAGTTTCCCCAAATTTAACCATCGCATTTTAAAGACTAATTGTAAGTGGTACTTACTTTGACTAGTTCATTTATATGCATGCTTATTGTGTATAAATAACCAGCCTTTCTAAAAGTGATTCTTAAAAAAATCTCGAGATTATAGTTGAGCACGGCGTGTACGGTGTGTGATATAGTTGAAGAGATTAAATGCTTTCAAGCGGTATCTGCTCATCTGCCTGTCGTAACGGCTTACACTATCAGTTGTGACAATGCCGGCCGTGTTCCAGGCGTGACCAAAACGGATCGAGGTTTCATGTTTATAGGACGAGAACGTGGTGCGTGCAACGCGTGCACTTACGACCCTCCTACTCGCCACCTGCGGGCCTGTATTTACTCCATTTACAGGCCTCTTGTGTATGTTTCGGTGCATTGTTACTTGCATCTATAGTGGTGTCACGCTGTTGTTGCCAATAGGTAGGTTGAATTCGTGACACTGTCTAAGTGAACCGCGCGATGCATGTAGCTTGCCTTGCTTACCGTTCGATTCCCAACGTGGTGAGTGATACGCATAGTGAACTTTGAGACGACGACTGTTTCGCTCGATAAGATTATGGTTAATAGAAATGTACACACGTGCCACATTCTAACGTTAGTAACATGTATCTCAGTTTAAAGTTCCTTCTAGATCGTAGAATTTGCACTTAACAAAATTGAATGCATAAAATAATATGGTAAAAGCTGTCTGTTCACAGAAGGTTACGTTCTGTAAAATTACTATGAGTAAAAATAACGAGTGTAAGAAAAGAACATATGGAAAAATTATGTGAAAGATATATATAAAAAAAAGAATAAAAATAAATCTTTATTCTTTTTATTTATTTGTTTGTGTTTTTTTGTATTTATTTTATTTTAAGATGAAAATAATTTTTGAAAATGACTGAAAATAAAAGCACTGAATTTCCTTTTATACTTCAACATTTTATTATTTTTGTTAATTCCCCCACAAATTTTATAGATAGTAGATAAAAAAATAGTTGCAAATCTTTTGAATTGTAAATATTATATATAGAATATATAAATAAGTAATGCCAACACAGAAATTTTGTCATATAAGCAAATATTACAATTCGAACAATATCTGTGAAAAAAATCATAAATAAATTCCATTTATAAGATAAAATTAATAAACGATCAATCAGCAAATACAGGAAGTTTCTTCCCGCAGCAGCGAGATGAGAATTTGGCGAAACGATCTTCCTGCGGGCTATCACAAGATTTCTTGTTCGAAATTGCTGACGGCTAGATAAATTTATCACGAGGAGTGGATCGCCCGTCTACTTCTCATGTTCGTCGCTCAATTCATCTCGCTCCAATTTTCCTCTCTTTATGAGAAAGGTGTACAACCTTTGAACGTGACCCCATCAATGTTCCCAATGAATATTCCTGCCGTTTTGAACTTGGTAGCTGTCAACGAACGAGACGAAATTGTGGATATTGATTAGGATAATGCTTACAGGGTTACTGTGTTGCGGACATAAACTACAATTACTGTTAAACTCATTTCCATAACGAAATTGAACGTCACATTATATACGATATCCCAAGTTCCTCGTAGTTCTCTCCGTCTATGAATCTTGCCACCAATTTGTCATTCTGTTTTTCGTTAGTAAAAACTTAATCGATCAAATTGAACATTCATATTACAGTATATTATTAACGTTAAATTTTAGATGTTTATATTTGTTTTTAACTTATGTCTCGGACACAATCTCATTCTCACTATGATTTAAAACTCGTGTATGTTAAAGCTGTTACTTATGGTTTTACCTTCACTTTTTCTAAACACATTCAAATATAAGTATTGAGGATTTTTAATTTTATTTTAGCTAAAACGGAGGTCACATTTGACATGTATATCATGTGAAAATCAAAGAATTATCTCGCTTTAAATGCGCCATGAAAATGTGCTTACTCCTCTATTTTCATATTACTTATCCGGGTACGTGAGACGGCGCACATACATGAGATCCAACTCGAATACGGTGGAATTCGCCGAATTCCGATAATGCATCCTCGATCGACTAGGAATTAATCATCGAAGGAGACAACAGGATGGCAATCGAAAAACGTCACGTCCAGCGGATATGGTAAATGTCATTATGAAATGGGTTATTTGGAGGTGACAGAAAAAAAGAGGAAAAGAGGGAGGAAAAAGAGAAAGGAGCAAGAGTCACTTATGCGAATTTAGCTTCTCTTGGAATAAACAAGCTATGTGTTGGAAAATATTTTGGAAAACATTCATATTTTTTGCACAAAAATTAAAAATTCCGTTGCATGTACATAGAACTTTTTACTAAATATTTTTATTAAACTTTATCATTCACTAACTTGTGTATATAAATGGTGGAATTTTTTCGCTAAACAGAATAAAAAATGCTCTGAGTTTAATAATCGTGTAAAATCAATTTGAATATAATATCAAAGCTGCGGATGGAACTGCGAAGTACATATAAAAAAGCGAAAGACGAAATGATGCGTGAGACATTAATTCATGAGAGTGAAAATACTGAGTTTTCTGCAAGAGCTAATTATAATATATAAAAATTCTGTACAAACTCGTGTAAGGTTGTTAGTAGATAGTAGATAAAAATAAAAATAAATGGAATTCTGAATGGTTTTGACACCGTGAAATAGCAGTGCAAAGTGCATATGTGGTAAAACATTTAAAAACGACGTGTTCAAACACAATATTTCAGTATATTTGTTTAGTTTATATAAAAATTTCCTACAGTCTATCTGATATAAAGTTTGCGTAAATATTCAAATTTGTTTAATTAAACTACTACTACTACTATTTGTTTATTCTGTTGTGAATAAACTCTAGTTCAAATCAAAGTAATGTAATAACAATAAGAAAAACTTAATAATTGATACTATTGATAATTGATACTAATACTTCTCGTATTTAATACATCACTTATTAACAGTATATTTCTATCTTAACCATTTAATCTTGTCCTTAGATTATTTTACTCTTCATACTTACTTTACTCTTTTTTGATTGTTTATTACATTAAACATTTGCGTATGCGTAAGGAGGTGATGTGTAAATATATGTGAATATCCGCAATGTGTTGAATTCTGGTTCATGTGTTTGCTAAGTCTAGATTGTTATGTGAATTAGTCGGAATTGTATACATATTGTGTATTATAATAATTCTGTAACTAAAATGTTAGATTATATAACAAACAAACATAAAGGTTAATATTTTAACGTAAAATTATACAAGGGAGAAGAATACCGCGTATAAACCAGCAAAACTATTTATATTAATTGCAATTAAGTATTTTATGATACGTTACTTTCTTCCATAAAATCTTCCTCCTCGCTTTTTTTCATACGAAGTTATCGTTTTATCACGTCTCATGATTCTTGAATTAACTTTTTATTGCTTACACTTACTTACGTGACCAACTTAGCTTCTTTATGTATGATTTCCGAGTTGGAGCCGCGATGTTTTTGATTTATGATCCTAATTAAATGAAAAATCATTATAATCATCATAAATAAAAAACATCGCGGGTTCAATTTGAAAACCACACCTAATAAAATTATATTGTTTTCATTTTCTAATGATATAATTATTTTTAAAAAATGAATTGCTATTTTCTAATTATTTTATGATAGATTTTACTTTTTTTATGATAGAAAATTCTTTTAATATCACACTTATTCCGAGCAATAGGAACATTTTAAAAAAGAATTTGGTAATCTAATTTATACAATTTATGTTATCACAACGTGCAAGTCATCACGTTATCTTTTTCATCATTAATTCGATGCCATGAAATTTTTATGTTATCTTTTTCATTATTAATTCGACGCCGTGAAATTAAACTATAAAATCTTTATGGTTGTATATTATATGTCGAAAGCGGTGTTTGATACGGCGAGAAGAGCATTAAAATGCTGACCACGTAGTGGCATCGTGGTTAAGGATTTAGGCCAGCTCGAACGTAGGATTATCGTTAAAGAGTCGCTGGCGCATGGTCGATTGATCAAACATCCGTGTATCGCATAAAGAAGAAGACGAAAGATTCACACGGATTGTAGCATAAATTGTCGGACGTAACTTCTTCCGATTTTATCTCGCTGACATCATGGATTGGCAAACAATGTCCGTCCAGAAAATTATAAGCTCAATTTTATCCATTATATGTACACATAAGTGACCTTAATTTGGAAGGATCCATGTATTGTCTCGGAAATTTACCTCGAAAACGAAATAATTACGACAATAAGTATCTATTTTGCTTTGAGATATTGATATCTATGATCTGAAATAATCTATGACATTTTTTGATAAAAAATAGAAGGATATCCATCTATATAACATTTTTCCAAAAACAGAAAGGAACCGACAAAGAAAATTCTGATTTGACCATTAAGAAAATGTTAACTCAAATGATGTGCTGTAACTAGAAAATGATATTAAATCTTTTCCAAATTGAAATGTTTTTAAATTAAATGAAGCTAATGTCAGATTTTTTCATAATCATTTTTTCAACTTCTCTGCCATTTGCTGGCACCGCACAACCGCATGAATTAAACACGTGGAATTACCAAGGTAATACGCTAATCGCTTGATTGAGAATCATTACCTATTATTTCTCAACTTCCAAATATTGTTATTTCTCAAATGTCTTCTTTACTATTTTTGCCGGAAGTTATGTTGAAAATTTATGAGATAACAATACTTCCAGAGAAGTGAAGCAAAAAATATTTTTATTCATGTTATATTTATATTAATTTATATTATATTTATATTAATCAGTATAATTTTTATGTTATATACATAGATGGATATCCTTCTATTTATATCAAAAAGCTTAATAACTTTTGAAGCCGTCTATTTCTTTATTAAAGTTTGAATTTAATGTAAATATGCACATACATATATTAGATCAAAACTTAAATAGATAAATTATTATTAATTTTTGTATTATAAATATGATTACTAAAAAACAAAAATTAAATTCAATATTTTGAAATTCTTAATTAAGGATAGCACTAACATGTATTAAACTATTAAACATATTAAAATATTAAACACGTGTTTTGTATGTTTTAAAAAATTTAGCATAAAACAAGACGGATTTCAACAAACATTTTAAATAAATTTGCTTAAATGGATTATTCTTAAATGAACTTGTCTTTTTCTACGTAAGAAAAACGGTCTTTCATATATCTCTACATTCGAGATGACGCGACATCTCACAGAAGATCGTGCTTCCTCAGATGACTATTTCGAGCTCTGCTGGAGCAACCATCTCCATCAAAAAATTCCTTCCGCGTCATCGACGGCGCCGGCAGGCGACGTCGCCTTTTATTGCGGAAGGCGATCCCAGTTTTCTAAAGATCCGCAGCTGCGGCACGCTGCTACTCTCGAAAGAAGTTCATGCGAACGATCCAGCTGCTCGCGACAGCTCGTCGCTGTCGAAGCTCCCTGTGATACCGGATGCGAAAGTTTTTCACCGTTTCTCTCTTATATCGTGTTATGCCCTAGTAACTCGATCCCTTGCCTATTTGTTTGACTGGTAGCGAAGACTTTTACCATCGATTGGCGCCATTCACACTCTCATGCGTACATATTCACGCGCGTCACGCACGACATGCAATTTAGAAAAATAACTTCCAACTTTTTCCTCCCGACAGTTTTTCTCCATCCAAATTTCCTTTTGAGATTGGTTTCTGGGCAAAGCAACTTCGTGTAATCATGACTTATTTTGCGTTTGCCCTCTGTCAGTTTATGATGAGCACCGGGGTAGCGAGTCTGTTTGCTTACACACACACACACACGCAAGTTATATGGTCCGATATGGATGTTTATCTAAGAACGAGTTATCTCAAATATACAAGTGAACACAGCAGAACAGAGAGATATCAAGTTCATAAAGATGAGCTGATATGAAATATTATAGATATTTATAAACATTTTATAATTATCTTATTTCTCTTAAAACTTGACTGTACGGATATGAATTATTGTGGATTTTTTATATTTATTAAAATTATTATATTATTTAAATGCGACAATAATCATGATTATATAATTCCATTTGATTTTAAACGATGTCCTGTATATTTAATCTTTGGCTTTGACGCTTTATACAAATCGCATAAAGCTAAGCTATATTATCGCAAAATGATGCAGCCTCCTGCTGATTAACGAAAGAAGCAACGCGGTTAATATGCATGCCGAAGGCTTTAACGCGGCATTGTCGCGATGCCCCCTGCGGCGGCGTACAACTGGGAATGGAAAATGAACAAAGTTTATCTCGGCATGGGTGAAAACGAGTGAATGAAAAACGGCTAAAGTTCGGGTAGGACGCCGCTGAGTTCCGGCAGTTAAATAGCTCGTGAGTTTCTCGGAAGAAACAGCGAGCAGTAAGAATTCCGGTTACGATTTATTTATTAAAAGCAGAATTGAGCGCAAAGCGTAAAGTAGAAGACGATGAAAGAGAAAGAAAAAGAAAGACGGAAAAGAAGGGAGAGAAAAAGAAAGAGAACAGAAGAAAGAATGACAATAGAAAGCTCGAGGTAAATGGCAAATGATCATAAAAGGAGCAATGCATAAAAGTATTTGCCTTTAAATTATCATAAAATACAACGGAATCCAATTTTCTCGCGAAAGTAATAGCTACGATATTAATCAGCCAACTAATTTGATATAAATTGCATATTAACATTTTGATACAAGAAATACATGTAGTACAACAAAGTACAAAATTTTTTCGCTCAATTTCTTCTCATTTATATTAAAATAAAAATCAATAAAAAAGATATTACAAAAAAGATAATATTTACAAAAAAGTGAAAGATAGACATTTTCTCATTTATCATTATTTATATATGTATATTATTACTTATTTTCATAATATTTCTGATAGTAGATTAGATTATTCGGTGCATACGCGTTGCAATTTAATTTTTTTCATCCACTGAAAAAATTTGATACATGAAAAATCTGTGCAGAAAGATCAAATTTTACTGTTATTTTAGGAAGTGAAAAAACATTTGATATCAACTTTAGTGTGCTATCTTTGCGTACAATGGTAATATCTGTAAACAATGTTTTGGACCTAATAAGTTCATCTCCGTCCAATAATAGCAGATTTATTTCTGCAAGATTTAAAAAGAACGGTTCTAAACTCTCTTGGGTGAGATATTAAATTTTATTTTAGATGTAAATGATATTATTATGACTACTCACAAAAAAGGTATACCTCTTATTCTTAATAGGTTTAATAATTACCATGACAACTAATATTTACAATTGAAAATATGAACGACAATGGAATACATTTTTTAAATCTCAATATTATGATAGAAGATAATATAATAATCTTAGATTAGTTTCACAAAAAAACGGCATCAGGAAGATTATTGTCATTTTTTTTACCAACTTGTCACAAAATAATACGATCATTGGTCTTATTGACAGAGCCATTTTATTGTCACATCTTAAATTTCATTTTAAAAACATTTGTAAATGTATTAACATTTCACTAAATAATGAATATCCACTGAATATGGTGTTTCATCATATTAACGAAAGAATAAGATGTTTATCTCCTAACATCAATTTTAGTGAGAATAATAATAATAGAGTCATGGACCGTATCTCCCTGTTAATAAAGATAAAAATTTTTTGGTATTACCGTATATTTATGATATTAAAAAGATGGTGAATTCCAGTATTTTTTAAGATCCGATACAAAACTGGGTTTTCGGGGTGTTATTCATCTAGATTGTTTTATTAAAGTACACAAAGACAAGAATAAGTGAGCAGAAAATAGTAATGTTGTTTACAAGCTGTTGTACCAGGAATGTGATGCTACATGTGTTGAGAGACGAAGAGGCAACTTATAACGAGGATAAAAGAACATGGGTTTAATATTAAGTTAGATCCTAGTAAGTTCAGTAGTTTCGGAATACATTTTAAATTTCAATTTAATTTGATTGGGACGTGGAGATTTTAAATATTAACACAAATTCCAAAAAAATTGAGATGATTCACATCAAACAACAAAAAAAATGGAATTAATTAAATGAAACTATTGAATGTAGTATGCAGATATTTTATCAGATCTTGCCAAATTAAATTAGATATTTGTCTTTGTCTTACTTGCTTGTTACTTTTGTTTTTGGAATTCATTTTTTGCTTCCCCTTCAATCTATGTTGTTGGAGATGGATGTGATATCCGTACAGATCAAGATCATTATTTTTTACACCGAAGCAAAGTGAAGACGTGCTTTTAATCATCTATTTACATTTTGTACGGTTAATTTTTCCGTACATTAACTTCCATTAGTGCATTATTTCTACAATAATTATTGTTTTTTATTAATATTCTTCCTCGGAAAACTCTACTTCGGGAAACAGTTGGTGACTAATTTCATTGATCTTGCCGGACTTCACGGACTTTCTAATCCGAAGGAAGCATAAAAGTGCAACACTGACTACCATATTCTCGATTGTTCAGCGAAGAATTTGGTACATTATTTTTTGTACATTATTTTTATCATATAATTTGACTCAGTTTTTATGAATTATTAACGCATATCAACTCTTGTATTTATGTATTTATGAATTTATCTGACATTATGTTAAAATTCAGTTTCTCACAATGTACACCTGATTTTTGAATGTTTATACAAATTCTGTCCGATTATTATGTTATAAACTTTTTTGACCATGTTACTGCTCTGTGAACCGAAACGCGTATAACAGTTATTTATTACTAAACATTGTTTTTGTATGTTATATAATCGTGCTCGTTCATTTGGTCTTATTTATCTATTTAATGTGTTTATTTATTAATAATATTTCAATTAATATATTGTATTATCTATCTAAAACACAACATAAATTCAATAACGCGACTTAATGAGATTTTTACAGATTTTTGCTAATAGCAAAGATAATTGATCTTTTTAATATATCTAATGTAAATAAATACGTTAATGTCAATTACTTTAGGAAATTAAGAACACGTTAAAAATTGTAAGACAACATCGTAAAAAATATTAAAGCAATGTAGAGATGTGTGTGTGTGTGTGTGTGTGTGTGTGTGTGTGTGTGTGTGTGTGTGTGTGTGTGTGTGTAGCGTGTTACTCCTATTTCTTGGTTAAAGAAAATTGTTTATGATTCTATCACGAATGAGTATAATAGCCAAACAACATGACAAAATGTATCGGCTAAGCTTTGGTACAGACGGGTAGCCTTACACAAACTTTTTCTCGCAATAAATGGAGACGGTTAGATCAGCGCATTATTTTACACCGTCTACTGTACGGGAACAAAAAGGGTCGAGCCACGATTCAAGGCTGGAAATTTATATGGTTGTAGAATGGCGATGAAAGGTGAGTTCGGGGTTTGGGAGACCTGGCCGCTTTCGAGGGATGAAGTAGAGTCGAAAATGTGTGCGCGCGAGATTGCGCCATGTGTGATACCTCTTCACATGTGGTCGGCGGACTTTTACTCGCCTACGCTTGGTTATAATCGAATAACTTTGCTCTGGGAAAAAATTATAATATTTTGAATAAATGTTCGCTAGGAATACTTAAAAAATGAAATCAGTTTCTTTCTTGGGATTTATAATACTTTTGAAAGTTGGTACTCTTTGACATCGCCTTTAATATCTCCCTCATCTCCTACATTTTTTGCATGTATCTTCTAGATATTTGTTACAAAATGCAAAAAAGCATGCTATCGCGCTAGTTACTACAATGGTTGAGAATAATGTAACTAAAACTTGAAATCGTAGTCTTGAGTGAAATAGAAAACGCAAACTGAATTAAGAAAATATTGATATAGAGATCCGTACAATCATGACAAGGAACTGAAAGGGACGTATATTCTTTCTGTAACGTACATTCGAAGATGTTATATGTAAGTTTGTAATGTCAACTTTCAGATTTCTTATTAAAAAAATTGGTACTTACTCAGTTTGTATGAGAACACAATATTAGCAATATATTTATACAAAACTAACAAAATTTATCGGATTTTATCATTATATTCAGCATCAAATATGTTTTTATAATAGATTAAAAAAAAACTTTAAGAAGAGAGATAAAAGTTTTAGTTTTATTAAAAAGTTTTATTAAAAGATTGTTTACAACTTGGAAATTTAATTCACGAATACTCAGTAGAAACAAGCGCCATCGCTGAGAATGAGTACCTTGATATTTATATTATGAAAAAATCAATTACGAATTGATTAAATGATTAGTCAACGATCGATATGTATCTAATGAAGAACATCCCATCCATAAATTACTATATCGATACTGCTCCATGTAACTCAACCGAAGATTGGGTCTTGTCGATGCGACATGCAAATGCATCGCCAAGTTATAATACACGAGCCTCTCGTATGCGAATGAGAGGATTATCAAAGAGCGCAAATCGAACTTTGCGCCTAATTTATGGATTCTGCAAACCGTGCACAGTTATCGGCTTATCGAGGGGGTGGAAGCGAGGGGTGGAGGCGAAGAGAAGAACTAAGTGCGAAATTATTCAAGAACGATAGATCGAATTTCGTCGTGCATACTTAAGCGACAGATTGGATTTGAAGATTTCATCCATTGTAATTATAATTTCAATAAAGCGGCTCGGGAAACGCGTGCAAGCTTTCTCTGATTGTTTCAAAACCATTTTATCAAAACGAAGTACTTCAAATCTCTACAGATTCTATTGTTTTACTAAATGTGTAGTCCTTTGTATAATAAGGTCGGTATTAATCGGTTGCATTAAAGTTACTATGTAGTAAATACAATTCTGATATAACTTAGATTATATTGGATAAGATATACAATTAAATATAAATTATAGATAATTAGATATGAAGAAAACTCGGATGTGTCATATATTCTCTTCTCATATAACATTTTAATTTATTATTAATGAGTGCAAATAATTATATGTATAATGAGAATAATTAGATCTGTAAGATTTTATCGGATTTTGTCGTTAGGTAAAAGTTGTAGTTTTATTAAAAAATAAAAGTAAATTGTTTACTTTGCAATTTAATTCACAAATACTCAGTAAGAAACAAACAGGGAAAGATAAAAATATTACGAGACATCTGTATAATCACAATCACTAATCGTGTTCATTAATCATGCATGATAAATTAATATCTCCTTTTTCCCCACAACTACACATTTCTTCGCACTGATAATAGCAGCCGGAACTAAGATACATTGCTCATCGATGTAAATTGAAAATATAACGAACTGTAGAAAAATGGTGGCAAGGTTCGTTTCCGGATTAATCCTGAGATTAACCTCAGCTGGGAGTACCGGGCGTCGTTATGTGCCAAAGAGAAGACTATGTACGGGATTGAACGTCCGGACTAATCTCGTTCGAAATTAAGCTACTTATCTTTCCCTGATATACATGTATCCAACCTCTTAGTAGACTCTTAGCGAGAGAAATTCCGACGTCGTCTTTACGGAGGTAAAGGATTTATGTATAATGCGCTCAGGAATTTACCGGAATAACTTCACGCTACGCTGCGTGCGTTGAAAAATGTTGTCGTCAAGAGTTTCACATGTATTAATTTGTCATTAATAGGATTATACGGTGTGAAGGACACACGTCGCGCAAAAGATTTCTCTCGTGACTTCACTTCCGTTTTGTAGGAGTTTATCCGAGTTACGGTAATCTGCGAGTTTATGCGAAGTCGCATGTACGCAAATGATAAGTACCATTGTCTGACTCCGACTAAACGGCTGCACAATGGAGTCCGCATCTACATTGCGCATTTAGTTAAATCTGGACGTCCGGCTTCCGTTGAACGGAAACGTCCTAGTTAAACTGAAATTTAGAGAATATAACTCGTATGAAATTGTAAATTTTTAACCGCGGTAGAAAGATTCGCAGCAATAAACAATGTATTCGTGACGATGTAACGTTTTTTGGGGGGGAAATCATCGTTTGTATATCTAACAAATTTTAGTAAATTTATTATTATAAATATTTGTAAATTTATTTATTTACATATATTGCTTTGTTCATCTCGCTACATTGTCCTTGTGTAATGGAAGATTTCATATTGACAATGAGACGCAAGTTTGCACACCGCGCGTGAACCAGGACGACGTTCCAATTTTGATGTTTCATTAAGAGACTAGAGAATCTTCTGCTTGTTGTCACTGATTCTTGAAATAGAGTTCGTGAGGAGTTTCAGAATCGAACTTCTGGCTGCTCGTTGTACGCGTCCAAGTTGAGAGGATTGTGTGCATTGGGAAACCTCGAAAGATATTTTCCTCCGGAGAGATTGTCCCTGGAGTTGCGAAAAGAGAATTGAACTCACCTCTTTGAAGATTAATTTCAACATCGCAATCAGACAAAGAACTAATGGATGTATCGTGTTCTTACGAAATGAAATGTAAAAACAAACAGATTAAAAAATTCCTATCTATCAAGCAATATTTATTTTCTTTCTTGGAGCAATCAGAATAACCAGATTCAGCAAAAGCGACAGAATTGAATGGTTATTTTAACGGCGTATGTGCGGACCATGGATATATATCTTAATATAATTATAATCTATTATTAGATATATAGTTTATATTAGATTATAGTATAATTATACTCTTAATATAATCTATATCAATATAATACCAAAATAGTGGTAATTATATTGCGATCTGGACGATACAATAGAGTAATAAAATACCTCGATTCTCTCGAGTGTTAAGTTCTCTTCGCTTAACTATCGCACAATGCTGGCGCATTGGTAAAATCAGATATACTATGAATAGTCCGACGTATGTAATCGCGCATGTAAAGTCCGAAATAATTACCGGAAACAGCTAGCATTGCCTACCGATAACGGGTGTGGCAATAACATCGACAGAGAACGGCAAATCGAATTGGGTCGGGACGAATTGTTGATAGTATTTTATGTATTCAATCCTCTCCGATGGGATTGTATATAATTTGATTGCGACGTGATTTGAGAGAAGGGAAAGGAGGGGGGAGGAAGGGAGAGAGGGAAGAAAAAGAAGGGAGTGAGGGGAGCAAGGGATGAACAGCGAACAGTAACTGGATTGCGAAATGCGCATTCGCGTACACGCATCACGTGTGCGTACACGCTTGCATATCGCGTACCTGCACACGCGTACGCGTGGATGAGGCACAGAGGTGTACGTACATTGAATTACCATCCCCGGAATTGTTTGCATACAGTAGACTCGGGACATCGATATGCATCGTATTTGACGTGCATAGGCCGTCTCGAAATCACCAAATGGCTAGAAGGCATCCATAATTTGGGCTGTAAAGCATCTATTGTCACGACATCGCTAAAGACAAAACCAAGACGAACAACTGATTTTCTTTAAGAATGAAAAACCAATGATCTTTAGCTTCTAAGTTATTAAAAGAGCAAAAAAATTAAGAAGCGGCAGAAACTCCCCGAGGGAGGAGAAATAACAAGGCTTCCTCCATTTGTGGTAGATCTACTTCAAATCCTTAATTGTTCGAACATGATATTAAAGAAAATTTTGTATTTCATAAATATTTTACTGATTTTTTTCTGTTTCTGCTTTTTTCTTTCTTTCTAGTTTTTTTTCCTATAAGACTGTATCGTTTATGATTTTGGAACGCTCTGTATGAGGTGTACGGATAATTCAAAACGGAAGAAGATGAAATTACACATGTCCGCCTCATTGTGCATCATTGTCATTAAATTACACGCGATGACGGTTCCGTTGCAGGATGGACTGAAAGCATTGCTCGGTAGAATACAAGTTGATCAAATCAGAATGGATAACCAGGGAATATCGCAGAACTTTCGATTAATGGATCATCGTTATGTCGCGAGTGACTGAGACAAAAGCGATCCATTTCCTGCGAATAATATGTCCTGTAAAAGTTCTCGTTATTTTTGAAACTAAACATAAATGTCTTCCGTAATAAAACGATAATATACAGTATAAATTTAATTGTATCCCGTTTTATATTTTTAAACATCCGTTTGATTTTCAAAGTAAAATGTGGAAACGTTTCTATTGATTTTGATCTGACGATAATTGTAACGTTTTAAACTCACGAATCTCTCACATTTGTGCCAAAATCTAAGTCGATTCCTTATCTTCTGATTCTTCCCGATCACAAATTTTTGTGATAATGGACATAAATGTTTGCGATAATTGGCAAAAATAAAGGAATTTTCTACGGAATTTTCCGGTACCAGTAAGTATGCGTGATCTGTCTTCGTTAATAACTCGCTTTAACGACCGGAGAATATCTAATACTGCATCGCAGCTCATCGTTTGACGATGGTGTTTGATGACAGTATTAGGTTCCAACATAGGATCCGTATCCATGAGACTCTACCAAGAATCGATTTGTAGTTTCGTTGATAGGAATTTGATCGATGACTCAATTGATAGCCATCGCGTACTTTAATCTTAGTCCCAACTTTGATATCAAGAACAGATACGCAGTGATGTTCTCTCATTCACGTTATCCTTCGATATTATTTTGCATGTCTAAATGCTTTTTCGGATATTTATATCATCCGTAATAAATTTTGAAAGAACTAAAGTATTTTCTTAGATGTACCTGAACGATCGATTCTGACAGGGAAAATATTTAAAGATATCGCAAACATGAAGCCTAGTTTAGCAATTCGTTTGTAAATTACTCTATCATAATAAATAAATAAATAAATATAAATTTAGGGAAAAAATCGTAATGTTAATGTGTCTGTTAACTTCGAAACAGGAGAGAATAAAAATAATTCTACAATGCACATTGATATAAATACACGCATAATTGTAATAAAATATAATTAATGAAATGTAATAAAATCTACCTTGTATCTTTTAGAAAAACCCAATGCTTAATTATTAGAGTACGACGAAAGTACCATTGACTTTTTTCTTTAGAACTTCGTAATTCAAAGCGAAAGTCTCGTGCGATACAATTTCCGCAGTCACAACGCCCGCTAGTCTACTCGAGTGTGATGAAATTAAGTGGTCGAAGTGCGTTCTGGATCCGACACGAGCATCGTCTTCTACTATTGTTATGGCTTCCTGCTCTTTCATCTATTTCCCACCGTTACCAAGCTCTTTTCGATTCTCGCGACACTCGTGCTTCTAAAGACATTGTGAAACACCATTGCTATGCACCGCAAGCTTCACTTTACCATAGTAATTCACACTGTACAATATATGTGTGCGTGTATGTATGTATGTGTGTGTGTGTTTGTGTGTACGTACCCATATGCTACATGTAAATAGATGAAATGCAGCAACTTCATAGAGTATGTTTCAAAATTTATATTGCGTTTAAAAATCACGATCAAATTTTGCAAAAATTTACCTTCGAGTGGAAAAAAAAACGGTAGCTAAATCAACTTTGAACGCTAAAATAAAAGACAATAATCAAATTTCTATCTCAACGATTCTTAATTGTATTTAATAAGAATTATAGTGTCAGATTTTATTCGTTGATAAAATTCGTTGATGATTTTTTATTTTTAAATCTCTTTTTAATTTTGAAACAGAGAGAGAGAGAGAGAGAGAGAGAGAGAGATTACTCCTCGCAAATTACTTCTTACATATAAAGAATTATATGTTGCGAGAAATTGTGATTTGACATTCGTCAATTTAAAAATCAGTTGAATGCAAAATTTATCATTTTTGCAGCGATGACACCATATCTTTTTAGTCATGTAAGATGTAAACGTATGAAAAATGATATGTTATTGCTTGATGATTGTCAGAAAACCAGAAGGTTTTCCAAGATGTATTTTCTTCAAATATCACGCGAGAGAAGAAGAGCGCGCTCGAAAATTTGGTACGTATGATATGAATTCCTCGTTGTATTTTCTCGGCTGTATTTTCTCGTTTCCTTCACGTCGCTGCGACGTGCCGTATCTTCCAACATCGACCTCGACGACACGGGCGACAAATATGTCGGGAGCTTTTTGTGGGGTACATCATCATTTCGATGAGAGTTTTGGCGTCCCCAATGTACGTATATCTTTTAAACTTGTACACGGTTTCATTTGTTCGACGAAATATCGGTGCTCGTTCGTTGCCGACATTCGCACTCGGGTCTCCGCCCATTTCCAGATTGCTTGATTGACCAGAATAACTCTCGCGAGACTTTTTGCTCGCACAACTAACGGGTATAAAATGTTATGCGCTAGTGTGCCACGACACATCGCGACCGACCGCCATCTCATCCCGCGAAAATGGCGGTCGTGGAAAATGCGGTCGAAAAACATGAATTACGACAAGTCACGCGATGACGACTGTTATTTACAGCTAGCTCGGCCAAGCCAGGCACCTGAAGATATATGCAGCATCAAATGTGAAAATCGTAGAAAAACTTAACATCGAAAGAGACGAGTTTCCACCCGATTCTCTGTCACGATTATGGTTTCTTGAAAAATGAAAATGTCTTTTCATGTATTCTTGAACACAAAAGTTTCGTAAATATACGATAAATACTGGATGAGGTCGGAATGAGATGGAGATTTTTTAAAACTGACACTTTTGACAGACTAGTTGTTGGATCTCCTAAATTTATCGTATTTCATAGATCATTTAACAAGATTATCTTTAAGACGCCGCGCTAGAATCTTTGAAAACTTTTCCATCAAAAAGTATTTTACATATCAAATTTAAGCAAAATCAGAACATAGCCATTTCGAAAAGTTTAACGAGATTCATCGATCAATCGGCCGTAATGCAAACCGTCGTACCGTCGATGTTCTCGCAGACGTGATAATGGCAGGAGGTCGACGATAATTTTGCGGGATCCGTCTGAGGTCAGTTCGGTGAAACAAAGCAACTTTCATCCATTCAAATATCTGAACTCGCGCTCGTGATTAACGCGACCTACCTGCCCGATGAGACATCTGGCAACCCCCAAATTTCGTACGTTCCAGTACCGTAGTTGCTCGCTCCGGGAATTCCAACGTCGTCTGCACGAACAATGCCCCGTTACGTAGGTTCCCGTCGTATGTTTACCGAAGAAGTTTACACGCTGGAGAAACGCCGCTCGTATAGCGCGGGCGAGAAGTTCACCAGTCATCTCCGCGCTCCTATAGTCCTACGCGATTAACATTTCAACGCAGCAATCGATTTTCATCTTACTCGAAAACGCTTTTACGCGGAAGAAAATTCTACGTCCTGTATTGATATAGTATGATACGTGCGATTGAAACGTCGCTCTTGCGCATGCGATATTGTGCAGCAAAATATGAAATATTTTTAAGAGACGCGCGCGTGTCAACACGTAAACCACTTAAGCGAAAGTATGATTTTTTGAAAGAGCATTGTCTTCTGAAAGCATACCGCGATTCTGAAGATTAAATATAAATTGGAGCTTGTGCAGAGAAAAATTGCGTTTTCATGTTCTATTCACGGCTAACGAAAATTTCACTTCCACCGATATTTTCGGAGAGTTTGACGAGCGACATATCTCCTAGAAAATAGACGAGCATGCGAAACTTTGGGAACAAGCCCAAATGTGCTGGCTACTTTAGACAATTTACTTCGTGAACCCCCGAAAGTGGGGTTTGTTCACATCATGGTAGAGACCGACCCGCCGAAAGCTTAACTCGCAGCGATCATATATCATTTCCGCCATCGTGCAAACCTTCTCCGAGGTCGTAACTCTCGTTCTCCTTTGTTTTATAAAAACTTTATGGCGCGAAATATTAGACATGAACCCGTGATCGTGAGCATCCACCTTGCCCTCACCGTTCATGAAAAGTAAAATCAGTTTCGCAATAATCTACGAAATTCGCAGAGTTAATACACAGAAAGAATTTAACCCTAATCCCTTCAAGAGTCGTTCACGCTCTGGGAAAAATAATACAGTTCATAACCACTTTGGAGCCCACGATTAGTAATAATCAAATTATTTGGATTGTTAACCCCTAATTCTCTCTCTCTCTCACCCCGCATAATTCAAAATCACAATTAACTATTTCATTTATTTAAAAGATTTCTGAGTTATAGAAGTCAATTCTCCAATTAGTTCTGTTGATATTCAGTTATGCAAATATTCGCAAAGGGATTAACAATCCAAATAATAATTATTACTAATTTGATTATTACTAATCGTGGGCCCCAAAGTGAGTTATGAACTGTATTATTTTTCCCAGAGTGCTCCCCATTTCTAATAGCCGTTAGTTGTAATGTGTGTTTTTCAACAAATGTTATAAAAAATATTTAAACAAATAATTTCCAAATTTTCTTTACATTGATTTTTAGTCAAAGGTATAAAGAGATTATAAACATTTTTGTGAAATTTTTCGAAGCTATTAACATAGTGGAAAACGCACTGGACATGAAACTTGGTTAGAGAGATTAAGTTGCGGAAAAAATGTTGGAGAGATTAGGGTTAACAATGTGTTTCTTAAGAATATTGAACACCTCATTCCATTCCCCCTTCTTTCTCATTCTCGATTGTCTTTGTCACATTGAAATGAAAGACCATGCTGTAAATAGAAATAATCTTAAATCTTTATACATTTGTTATATGTTGCTTTTATTGTGAAAAAATTTTTGGTTATGTTTCTGAGTGAAAAAAATGAATAGGAATAATTATCAAACTGTTATGCAATTTGCGAAAAATTGCAAATGTCCGACTATATTGATATTTGAATGTTACGTAACAGTTATCAATGAATAAAACTGCAAACTTCTGTATATCTCGATAAATTGCAACAGCATGGGCTGTTATGAAATCAGAATATATCCGCGTGATGGAGGCGAAAAAAAGTCAAAGGCTGTACGTAGCGTAATGGTTAACGGCTTAATCTGTAAGCCGATATCGTTTGATTTTTAAAAAATAATTCTGTTCGTTAATTCTGTAGTTGCAATTAATCTATACAAAACAAAAAATATTTTCCAGTAAAGAAATACATTTACATCACATCGAAAGTTGATCTCTTTAAAGAAGAATCAACTTTGTTACTAAATCATAGAGATAATTATAAATAATATTTTAAGATACGGACTATGTTAATTGTTGAAGAACTTTCACGAGATGTGAATTGTCACAAAGTTCTCTCGACTCCTACAGTCTCGTAAGTTCAATTGAACTGTCCTGTTTTGAAACCAGAACTGGGAATAACTTTCGATGAATGTCATTTCGAGAACGATTCTCGATGGAAACCCTTTCAAGCGCACTCATAGCCTTGGGCAATCGAGCTTCATTCGGGCGCGGTTATCATTTCGGCAAAATTTTTCATACGGAAACGAAAATGTATGAAAGCGGACTGGATTCCCAAGGCCGAGCAGCACGGGCAAAGATGCACGGGCATTTCCGGCGATGAAAATAAATATATCCCAAGCTTTCAGAAAAATGCGCGGGTCCAACAACAACAGTCGTTGTCGTATCGACAGTCGTAGAGGGAGGATCGGATGAAATTTTAATCCTCTTGTCGATATCGTGCAAGCGCAAGCGCGATACACCTAGAAGAGTTCAGGGGCAGAATGTAGACGTAGCCCCGGGATTACGCGATTCCTCGTTTCTTTTTGTTGCTCTTTCGCCGCGGGTTCCTCGGTACTGACATTTATTTTGCAATAGCCGCGGATAAATATTCATGATGCGCGCTATAGCTCTGGCTGCGCTCGCCCTGCGGCTATGACACATCGCGGTAACCACGTACGCATTACACGCGAGATGTAATGGACCGCCCCGTGTATAACCGCCCTTCTCTCCTCTGCTGCGGCGACGGTCGACACGATTTATATGAATCGTAAATAGGCACGTCATGCACGTCGACCGTAATTCCTTTCGCGAGAGCGTCGCGCTATTTCCGCGCGCGATGGCAAAAAGACTGGCGCTCGTTTTCCCGCGCTTGCTGTCATTAAGCGTCACGGAGTGGGAAAAATGACTGAGGAACAGATGGAAATATTTTAGGCGATGATTAATACGGATAATGGTTGGGCGTAGTTATACATAGATGTAAAGCCTGTATAAAGCCGCTTGCGCGTCGAAGATAATGCATCGGTTTAGATAATGCTTGGTACGAACACCTGACATTCACGGTCGATAACGTACGCTATCAGTTCAATCGTAACGTGAATCATTATCGAACTTGCAAATTAGGATTATTTGCGTTAATTAGAAATAAATATGAATCTCATATCAAAAAGCGTGAGATATTCAGAAAAATTTTGTGTCAATTAAATATATTACTAGTTATAATTACTAATTATAATTGATTATAATACTTATTGTAATATTCATCATAATACTTAAGAAACGAAGCGATTATTTTTCCGTGAAACTAATGCCGTTAAAGATTATACGATTGTTATATGGAATATCCTGCAATATTACATGTGCAATAAAATAGTTATCGGATTCCATGTTATTAAATATTTCTACTTCAAGTGATATAAAATTAAGCATAGATTTTTAATAAATAATAATGGACAGGTTTATGAAAAATTAAATCATAAAATTTATAATAGGAATAAATACGATTAATAATTATTGGAGCTGTCTTATTAAATAAATTAAGACATTCTATTTAGCAATTTAGCAATTAAATGAAATACTTTCTATCCATCTTTTATCAATATTTGTGAAATGTATTTTTAAAAATCGTGTTATATTTTATTTTTTTCTTGTCAAATATTTTTAAATTAAATATGAAATTTGTATTTGATCTATTCATATGTATTTTATCTATCAAATTACAAATTTTGCTTTTTTATATCAGTTTATGTAATTTTTATATAATTTAATCCTGAAGACATATGTATGAAGAGATCAAATACAAATTTCATATTTAATTCAAAAATATTTGACAAAAGGAAAATAAATTATAACGCAATTATCGTGATTATCATGCAGCTAAATCAACAGTTTTTCTATTAGATTATATAATACATATAAATAATTCATATTTATTTTGAATAAATAACTCTATCTAAAGGTTCTGTTATCATAAATGTTATTTTAATCTTAATTATTCATGATTACCATGAAAAAATTTCAGTAAAAAATGTATATTCCAAAAAGTCAGTATTTCTGACTCAATGTCATTTTACTTACTAATTATCTAAACAATAAACCGAATTAAAAATTAAGCTCAAAATGTGACTATTATAATTCTATTATAATCCATTTAGTATAATAAAAAATTAAACAAATAAAATTATTAATAATTTATTATATTAATATGTTAATTTATTAATGCCTTCATGTGTCTATCAATGCATTCAATTCATTAATGCCAGTGTTTTTAATTGCATTTTTCGAAAATTTTATTTGGCAATATGAAAAATTTAATAAATTTAATAATAAGTGATTATATCAATTTTAAAATTAAATATTTATATTAATCTATCTCAGTTCATTTATTTCTATTCATATAAAGACCTTTATGAACAGACCTTTATGAAATTATATTTATATTCTTATGTTATTGCTTTTCGAACATATTCATGCATTTACATTTTTACATAAATCGTATTTTTGATATAATTTTGAAGATCCATTATCTAAAATAAAATGTATCACTCACTAATGTACAATACACAAAGGCAAAGTTACATATATTTTATTTACGTTGAATGAAGTTACGCTAACTATAAAACAGAAATATATACTAATTGTAGTCCGGAATAATTAATACCTAAAAGAATTAGGTTAATTCTGTAACAAATAAAAAAAAATAATAATAATTTATTCATCCCACTGTTGCAGCGCTGTCACTCCAAGCTCTTTTTCCTATTTTCAAATTCGCTCGAAGCACTTGTATACAGGAAATACGAGAATATTAATTATGATCACGCATACTAATCATGTATGTTATGTAATTGCATAACACTTTGCACAGCACTACCGTTAATCGCACGTGCATTACTATTGTACATTGTCAGCATCTCATTGAAATGCGATTGTGAAAAAATAATGCAAGAAAATATAAAGTTCTACGATTGGATTTACTCGAAATCAATCCGTTTCGTGACGTTTCGTTAAAATAATGTTTTCGTCATTTTAATGTGATATAATAAAGTTAAGAATTAATTTGATCATTTTAAGATTTGATCATTCAAAAATGTATAAAAATATCACAATTCAATATACGCGTAATATGTGAAAAATCCAATATATTGAATAATTCGTGTATTCCAATGTAACGAACAATGTAATGAAAGTGATGTATAAATTATGTTATATTAAACCAGCAAAAAATCAGAACATGAAATATATTCGAATCTAAATTACATTGAAATTATTATCGTCCAGCATAAATATTGCGATACAATACTTTATAATTTACATTCCCTCGCTTTGATTCTTAAGTGAAATGAGAATAAATTGTACGAAAAATTTATTTATAGTCGATAAAAAAATTGTTGATAAATTTAATCTTAGAGTTAATTAATTGTACAAACTAATAACCGAATAAATTGCTCGTAGGAAATAATTGTGTTCGACAAGTAATGCACAAAGTGTCTCGAGCTGCTATCTGTCAGAGTTTTATCACGCAAATGACATACGGTGCACTATGATATTCCATACGCCGTAACACGTTTGTGCTAAAAAAACATCGAGGCTGTCTGCACCAGCTAGGCTTGTTCCCATGAAATACCTAACGAAATATTTAGCAAAATACTACAAAATAACTGCGCGTCGAATATTTTGTTCTTCACTGAGAAAAAAAGTATTGGATAAAAAAATATTTCTTGATTCAACTATATGCGATGGTCACAGGCTGTCAAGCTAATATTTGTTAATCCACAAAAATATTATTCAATCTGAAAACATAATCTGTTAATGTTGACGTATATGTTTAACTTAAAAATATAAATATTTGAACTAAAGAATGACTGTCAATTAAATCTATTTAGTCACATCAACAACTTTTGTCTCAGTGTTCTATTTCAAGTTAGTTTCGATACATAAGCTATTATTATACATTTCGCAGTTTATCCTATGAACGTCAAAGATAATCAATTCTCTTAAATTAAGAGAATACTTTAGAATCAACTACTGTTACTTAAATTCTAATTGACAAAAGAATATCTACTTTGATCAATATTCTATATAGATTGATATAAATATATATTATTAATGACAAATTTAAATTATCGCGAATTATTCAATTTTTATTTTTTTTTTAAATAAAAATTTGAATAATTAATTTTAAAAATAATTATTAAATTTATTATTAAAATATAATTTTATTTTTATCAAAAATTATTTGTGTAAGTTAATTTATTATTATTTTGTATTTTTATTTAAAAGAAGAGTGAAATTTTATGAAATTTTAATAAATCAAGAATAATTTTTAAAAATTAAGTTGTCATAAAAAATATATATTTATAAGAAATCAAGTTTATTTTTATTTCACATTACTTATTAAATTAATATATAAGAGAGAGAGAGAGAGAAAGAGAAAATTATTATTTAATATTAGTTTTTACAAGTGTATGAAAATAAAGATTTAATCTTATAAAGATTTAATTATCGTGAATTCGGTATTTTATTCTCTCAGTATTTTATGACTCTTAATTTTAATGCTTTAAAAATTGATTTTTGTACTTTACATTAGTTTTTCTCATAATCGTTTCTTTTCTCAAGTTACTGGAATAATGTTAGAAGATTAAAAGATGGTTAACATACCAATTCGATCGTTTCTTAAGAATCGATTGTTTAATCTCAAGAAACAAAACTCGGGCTATGTTTCAAGATAAATTTTATCCGAGTTTTTCAATTAAGCCAGAAATATGACATAATAAACCTAGAGAATTAACTCTTAAGTTCTATTTAAACTGTATTATATCTCAAGATTAGTTTCAACTAAATTTTTCAGAACAAATGTAGCGGCTGTAAATATGGATTTTATATTGTAATTTCTCTACCAACGTCTCAAACGTTATCATATATTATATATATAATAATTTATATATAATAATATAATATATAATAATTTTGTTTCGTTGCTATTTTTTTGCTCTAGAAAATTAATAAAAAGTTAATAATTATAAAAATATAATAATAACTTATAAAAATAATTAATTTATATAATAATTATGAAAAAAAATACACATAATATTATTTTTGATAAATCTATTAAAAATTAAGAGAATGTTTAAGTTTGCTAACTCTGATTAATCCGATTACGTTTGTAAGTTATTATATAAAAATTTTTGTGACTCTGTCGAATTTTATAATTCTTATGAGATCAAACCTTACAGATGTAGACTGGCAATACAAGAGTTCGGTTGTGTCCATAACTTTCCTCTTTTAAAGTATCTTTCCGGAAAATATGTTTTGCACGTGCTTGGCATACATATGTATTGGCATATATATGTATGACATATTGGATTCTGATGGTTCATTATAATCATTATTGTTGTGGTCATAGTACATATATTCCCTTTAAGTTATATAAAATTTATTTTATTCCGCTTTTTACTACAAAATATTACTTTCAATTATGATATTATTTCAACATATGTTTAACTGACATGCGCAATGTACAATTTCGGATTTTGAGAAAGAGAAGATAAAAAGTATGGTTTTCTCTCTTCTGTTAGACCTTCCTCCTCCGGACACTATAACTTCTAAGTTTCTACAGAAACTGTAGCAAGTTCATATTTATAAAGTCTATGGATTGGAATAAAAACAAACAAGAAGAATAAACCCTGGTAGAGATAATAGTATAAGGATTATCGAGTTGAACGTACAATCGACAGGTCAGGATTCAGATAAATAATAAGAAAGCGATTCGAAAGATTTACCATATAGCACAGCAGACGAGGAGAGATAAAAATAGCAGTAATATAGGAGGAATAAATGGTGATACACGATAAAAAATCGCGGCTCTTCTGTATGTAAACGTGTTTTCAACTGAAAGAGGAAAAAGAAAAAACTGAGTGTATTTAGACTTCGAGAATGTTAATTAAATGCGAATGAATTATTCAGTAGCGAAGTTGTAAATATCACGATTTTTACATACGCAAAATTTAAGTATGATAAACCACTCTTCACCAATGGACCGGTTTTTTCGAGTATTATGTGTGTATATATAATTTATTTATTCAATTCCTTGGAAACAAAATCTTTATTATTGTTATACTGTTCAATTGTGATTGACACTCATATAGACACTTATGTATAATTATATATAATGTATTCCAAATGCTTTATATGTAGTGTGCACTTTATATGTAGGTAAACAAAATTTCTCTTTAAGCTAAAATTGATTTTACATATAACATTTAAATGTTTAATTCATTAATTTTTATTTAATTTCTACAGATATATTTAATTAAGTCTTAAATTTTTAATAAAAATTCTATTAATCTCGTATTCGTCCAGATAATCTTGAAAAATTGTATCACGAACACTTTTATTGGTTTGAGATTGTGTTGTAAAAAAGTGAACGATCGTCGTCGAAACGACTTAAATGTTATTTCTGCGTGTCTCGTAAAAGGACGGACACGCAAAAGTAACGGCAAAGAGATATAAAAGTGCACGATTAGCTGGGTCTTTGGAGTACTCTCGCGTGGATAGATGAAGCCTGCTTCAAAGTGAAACGGTTAAGTCCGGTGCTAAGTTTCTTGTTATGAGCACGTATAAAAAACTACATTTACACGTCCGCGACCGAAATAAATTGTGCCACAGATTATTTGTCTTTGTTACTGCAATAAACGCGGTGCTATAGAAATTTTTTAAATATTTTTCGAGATTTTTGCAAAAAATAGCAAGAGGCGGATGATACTATTGATCGATAATACTATTATATCATATTATTATTGTACTTATATCGATAATACTATTTATATCATACTATTATTATATTATTAAGACTTGTAAGTATTTCTGCATGCTATATAATTATTTTAATATAATAATATTTAATTATATTTTTAAAACTTTTTACACATATGTGTGTACGTGCGCGCGCGCACGTGTGTGTGTAAAATATAAACGACTCCTTCATACATTTATATATGTATGAACATGAAATTGCAGTATTTTAATAATATTAAATTTTACAACTTTACTTTTTGTGAAATTGGAGTTAATCACATTTCCGGGATAACGTAAAAATATTCTTTTTATTTTGAAATCTCGAAATTAATAAAAATGGAACTGTGTCACTATTAAAAAATCTCCTTTACACACACACACACACACACACACACACATATATATGATATATAGGGCATGAAAAGATACGACCAAAATTTAGGGAGATATTCTTCATACCTAAAGAATGAAAAAATGTTAGGTATATGAATGTAAATGCGGAAACGCTTATTCCAGGAATTATATTGAAAATACTGTTGCCCGTATTACACAGGGAACAATTTAGGATTAATCACTGCGGATGACAATCGCGTTTAATCGTTTAATTAAAAAGAAATATAACAATAATTTTCATATTTTAAAATATCGAATTTTAAAGCTTGATATAAAAACTGAAAACTCAAAAAGTTTAAAGTTTTTCAAATAATTGCTAAAATAATGTCGAATAATTATTATTATATTAAAAATTTAAACTTGTACATACACACAAATATTATATGTATGCGCGCGCGCATACATATAATATTTGTGTGTATGTGCAAACATAGAGATGAGAAGAGTATTTAAATTATTATACTACCATTATACAAAAAAAGTGCCTGCCATTACAAACCAATATTCATTTTAAAATAATGCAGAAGAGAATTTCACGATGTGATAACTTGAGATTATAAAATAAAAATTTGTACAGGATGAAATGCATATTTTGCCTTGTAAAGAACTATAAGATAAAATCACACGTCATGTCGCTTTCGAGAGAAATAAAGGTAAAATCGGGAATAAAGCTCGATAGATTTTAGGCCGAGCACTTAAGCTGTGTTAATCATTGACAATGTAATCGTGGTACTTTCCATAAAAGTAGGTTAACAGATTCGACTTACTCATCTCGTTTTATCCCATTTTCCTTTGCGAGCGTACGTGTAAAGCACATTGTCTGTATCCTCAAAATTTCATTGTGGCCACTCTCGGTGCCATAATTCTGGAGAGTCCTCATTAACAACCACGCTATGGTAACGATGAAAGCCTCGCTTGACTCCCTCTCGTTCCGTATCGATTGTGACTCGACCCGTGAGAAAATCAAGATTTATGGTCACAGAACTGTCAGGCATTCCCTGTTGGGGTTTACCCATAGTTGATCCATCTGTCACGGAGCATATATCTGATCTGTTTTGCTCTTTTTTACAAATTTATTTATTGTATTTATTGTATTTATTTATTGTATTTATTGTATTTTTTCTATAGTACTGTTGCGGCTTTTGGCCAAACTCGCTTTGCATGTGTACACTTTCCTGCACATTTTACATGGTCTTCGATTTACTTTTTCGCTACATTCTTTGAGGTACAAGCTTGGATAAAACTTGATTAAAAATCACGAAGGTATGTATATCACGATGGTTCTTCGCCACTTGCATATCGTTTTTTTCTTACCACGCACGAAACTGAGCGATAATTTACAACAGCTGTCTAGATTTAATAAGGCACCTTCACCTCTTTTCAAAGTGATTTGTTTTCCGTTTGAGAAAAATGATCGGTAAATTGTATAACTTTTCCATCTGATGACATTCAATTCTGATGCTGCGATAAATAAAACGATGAAAAACGATTTCAAACGTATCGGAAATTTCGATACGTTTGAAAAATTCAACATTTTATTGCAGTGTAAATTAGAAGTAAAGATTATTTTTCAATAAAATAATTTTAATATTACAAATTGTTTTCGATAAAGTATTGTTTGCAAAAACGATTTGTTTATTCGTTTTTTAACATCTGTTAACAGCGTGGGGTCTCTTTGCGAAGTAACCAATTCAGCCGTGGAATCGATTTTGCTTTGCTCATACACGAAACGATTCCGTTTGCGTGCTATTCGGTTTGCGTCTTCGATAATATTTGCATAGTCGTTCAACAAAGAAATGTCTCGCATGCGGGCAAGTCGTATGGCGTCACGCGTCTTTGTCATGGGTTTCACTCGGCGTTTCCGTTTTTCCAGTGTGAGGAAAGCGATTCGTTGCCATCGTCGTGAGTCTCCTAAGATTCACGCGAATGCTTTTCCGATATCCACGCGACGATAACGACGACACGTCGTGTACGCGAGTCCGCTTCACGACAACGTCGAGGACACCGATCGCTGATGCGTATATACTCTCTCGCCAGCCGTTTATTTTCAATGACAGCTCCAATTCACGTACTCGATACCCTTTATTCGCATACCATGCAACTTTGTATTTATGTATTATTTATGTGTATGACGTGAAATCAGCATGTATGAAAATTACAAAAATAATTAAAAAGATTTGGATTCATCACGTATTTACTTGAGAAGCATTCACGTACAAGATCAGGCTTTAAAAATGTGTTTCACGCATTTCGCAAAATAAAATTTATATGCACAATATGTCGGTATGTATAGTTTGGATTGAAACATTAATCCAAATAAACTTCTATGTATTACGCTGCCTTTCAGAATTCTGATTTAAATACCTTCTACACAAAAAAAATAAATGTATCGCATACGTTTTATTTCATTCGTTACAAACTCGAACGAGTTTATTACGAAATTCATGCAAATGTGTTTTAAAGTTGTATATTATAATTCAGATACATTGTACATATTTTATATTAATCTATAAAATATGTTATGAGTTTATTTAGTTTTAAATGATTTTTTGTAGCAATATTTTATTTTAATATTGTAACATTATATTCTGTATTTTATTATGTTTTTCCTATTATTATCCTTTCTTATTATTATAATATCATTATTTATTGTTATTATTTATTATTATATTATAGTCTAATATTTTTAATATTATTTTTTTAACTTCAAATATTCTATTTCTGTACCTTTGATGATATTCCGATTTTATCTTTTAAATAATCAATGAAAGATGATTCTGTTCTCTCTACATCGATTATATGCATTGTTTTTTTTTTTTTTTTTTTTTTTAGAATTATTTTCTCTGCGTTCTTTATTTCATTTTGATATGCATTATGATGCATGAATTGTCACAAGCCAAAAATTAGAAGAAAAATAATAATAGTGTGATAAAAAAAGAAATGTCTGATGGTCTAACGATGATGGATGTGACTTAAATATTTATATTAATAGTGCGTTTGTGCATCATTCTATGAAAATAATTGCAAAATAGTACGGTACTATTCTGCTGCAAAAAGATAAAAAAGGCTAGCTTATATAATTTTCTAGAAATATTAATAAGCACTAACAAACAAGAACGTGGTTCTTGTATCGCTGAGAATTTTTTGTTTACTTTTTCCCTAACGAATGCAATCCAATTAATCCTTTTTAACACAGCGCTCGCCTTTCGTTCCCGTGCCAGAAAGAAATTTGTTTTTATTTATTTGGTAACGGATTGCGCTCAATTTTTCCACAGTCATGCCGGGGTAAACATTTCTAATAAAGAACGAGTTTTCGGAGTTTTCAGAAATAACATGCGTTTTTAAAGCACCGAATGCGTTTCGGTTGTCGCAATACTGTTCCGCGACATATTCGCCGGAAAAAGGACCGCCGGAAGACTTATCGTAGCGGAAGAACGAGGTCCTCTGCTCGAATGGTATTTTCGTGTGCGAGAAATGTCTGGAACGATATATATCTCAGGACGGTGAATAATCGCGACTCAAAAACAAGAAGAGAGGAAGCGCGAGCAGGGAGATGTATTATTCGTCCAAGCACAGTTGGCAACATAAATTACTGGCGCATTCGACGGTATGCGTGTGGCCTCCCGTATAGATGTAGAGTGGAATGCAGGACAATCCACTCTGCAGTAATCTTATCTTGTGATTGTGGATGAACAAAGCACAGGAGAACGAACCAACGTTTGCTGCGGCGCGATCGACACTAGTAGTAGAAACTAACAGTCCGCGGACGGCGATCGCTCCATTGCACCAGGACTACTGACAGTGAATGACTGCGCGTTATCAGTAAGTGCAAATAGTCTATATTTCCATCGCGTGGACCAACGTCAAAGATCCATCATATTCGACCACGTACATACGTGACTATGTATATTCGATGGCACATATGTATCATTAATCTTCGATATTAATCTCATCGCATCTATTTGAAATCTCGCTTGAATATATTTACAATTTTTGACCGCAGTTGAGATATTACATTGAGGCTATTGACAGTAAATTACAAGTTTTTGTAGTCATAAATATTGTTTGTTTGCTGCCAATATACGCGTATGTAATAGATACGATAAATTTAAAAAGATACAAGATATAAATTTTTAAGCAAAAGCTATTATCGGAAAGAAGTGATATTATTATCAAAAGATTATATTATTAACAATTACACATTTTTCACGCTTGTGAGATATATGCCAACTGTCAAAAAATATATTACGTATTAGAATTATAAATTATAATCAAAATACACATATATTTTTGTTTATATAATCATTATAATCATTATAATCATAATAGTATAGATATTTTGTTTCTGTTTCTATACAGTTTCTATAAAGACATCTTTACGAACATCAGTTCAGTAACATTTCAAATTAATTAAAAACGATTTATATTAGAAGTAAGAGTGATATCATTATCAGTGACTAACTAATAAGCAATGTTTTTAAATATAACAATTTACGATTCTATAAATGAAAAATAGAAAAGTTTACAATGTGAGTAGAAAATAAAAAAGCTGATTCTGCCATCGTGAATCACGGAATAAATTACCGGGTCGCTGCGTTTGTATCGTCAATTGTATGCGTGTACTACTCCACTCGGCTGCAGAAGAGCGTAACGGAACCTTCCCGTATTTTGCATGAAAATAAACTGTCCAGCAGCAAGTAGCACTATCGGCAAAGGTAAATTTTGGCTGAGCTAAAAGCGTTTAGAGATACGCCTGTTCCTGCATTGCTTTAATGCATCCACTCGTTCATACATTCACGGGTGTTATATAAGAGAAAAGTAAACAAAAAGAAGAGAGAGAAGCGAAGTATAGAAAGAGTAACTTCTGTTCATTGGCTCATTGCAAATTACAATGCAAAATAAATTATGCAAATGAGTTTGAAAAAAAATAAAAGGATAAAAACAACAACAGAAAAAGAAGGATCTTATTTATCCTGGTCTTGCATGTAAATGAGATGAAGCAAACAACAGAGAAAATAAGTTTTTAATGAAATTTACATCTGCAGATTAGATGTAATAATAGATGAAATTAACATACTCTTCATTATTCCAAATTAATTTTATAATATTTCTTATTTCCTGTCAAATAGTATCTTTAATTTAATTTATTATATTTTGTGTGTGTGTTGTATTATTATAGATTATTTGTATATATTTAAAAAACCATTTTTTTAATAACATTTTACTCATGGAATTAATATAAAGATAAAAATAAATATAATCATATAAAAATATCAATTTTACAGTCAATGTAATGTAACACATGGTATTTTATTTTAAGGTTACATTATAGAAAATTACTTGAAAATATCAAAAGTTATATACCTTATTTTATTAACAATTGGGGAAGGGAGATAAACAAGCCAATAGGTCAAACAATCGAGCCAAACAAGGGATGTCTTTTAAATATTCAACAAGATATAACCAAATTTATTCTAAGTAGATATTATACGTTTTATATTAGTGTCGTCTTAAACTGTAACACGCTAGCACGACTCCTTGTTGTCTTAATATGCTATGTATAACACGTTATTGTAATCGGGTCCAACCGCCGACAAGTATTTTGACCAATTGCCGCTTATTTTTTGTATTTTATAACACTATTATAATGTTACACCCTTTAATATCATGTTCATTATCATGTATATTCATGTATATTGGCACATATGTATCATTAATCTTTGATATTAATCTCATCGCATCTATTTAAAATCTCGCTTGAATATATTTACAATTTTTGACCGCAGTTGAGATATTACATTGAGGATATTACATTGACAGTAAATTACAAGTTTTTGTAGTCATAAATATTGTTTGTTTGTTGCCAATATACGCGTATGTAATAGATACGATAAATTTAAAAAGATACAAGATATAAATTTTTAAGCAAAAGCCATTATCGGAGAGAAGTGATATTATTATCAAGATTATATTATTAACAATTACACATTTTTCACGCTTGTGAGATATATGCCAACTGTCAAAAAATATTACGTATTAGAATTATAAATTATAATCAAAATACACATATATTTTTGTTTATATAATCATTATAATCATAACAGTATAGATATTTTGTTTCTGTTTCTATACAGTTTCTATAAAGATATTTTTACGAATATCAGTTCAGTAACATTTCAAATTAATTAAAACGATTTATATTAAAAGTAAAAGTGATATCATTATCAGTGGCTAACTAATAAGCAATGTTTTTTGGGTCAATGTTTCAATAGGTCAAACAATCGAGCCAAACAAGGGATGTCTTTTAAATATTCAACAAGATATAACCAAATTTATTCTAAGTAGATATTATACGTTTTATATTAGTGTAATTTTAAATTGTAACACGCTAGCACGACTCCTTGTTGTCTTAATATGCTATGTATAACACGTTATTGTAATCGGGTCCAGCCGCCGACAGGTATTTTGACTAATTGTCACTTATTTTTTGTATTTTATAACACTAACATAATGTTACACCCTTTAATATCATGTTCATTACACATGTATTTTTCCGTGTTTACTTAGAATACGATTCGTCAAACATTTGACGTCCGCAGCGTAAAGAACAAAGTGATATCATGAATCTATTGACTGACCAACATATTCTCGCCATAAAACGAGTAATAAGTTCGTACACGTTTGATAATTTTGACTATAACACTTTTATAAGGAGATCGTTATCTCGACTGTACTAATGACCCCCCAGCATACCGTTCGGTTTTTAATCTTTGATTCTTATTTGCGACATGATTGCGTTTGTATTTTTATTTTTAACTCATGTATACTTAAACAACGGTTTATTTTATGTTAAATTATTCAATATTTTGATCGAGGGCTGATAAAGACTCAGTGAAGTCAAAACGTACACATATGTATCTACTTAGAATAAATTTGGTTATATCTTTTTGAATATTTAAAAGACATCCCTTGTTTGGCTCGATTGTTTGACCTATTGGCCTGTTTATCTTCCTTCAATTGTTATTATTTATATCGAGCGGAATTATTTTCTTATGTATTCTTATTTTATTAATTTTTTTCACAGTTACATACATTAGTACATATTAGAAAATTTTATAGTTTACTCTTGCATACATACACAACTTAAAGTTATATTGAATAATAATTATTTTTCATAAGAAAGAGATACTTTGACCTTATATGGTTTCTGTTCCTTTCTTCTCATTTTCACTTATTAACGTTAAGGTAATAGAATTCATTTGAAGTAGTACAATGGAAAACGACATTTATTCCCGTGAGTCGACATGCCTTTAGGTATAACTTGTTCTCTTATGTCCTATGAAGGAAAAGCAATTGTTGAAATAAAGTTTAACCGAAATGTTCATTGTGTAAACTATCAAAATTAAAACCTAGTTTCCAAGATTAAAAAAGAAGAGAATACGGTAATGGATAATCAGCAGAGATGAAAGGAGAAAACAGAAAGAGAAATAGAGAAAAAGAAAAGGAATAGAAAAATGCTCTATCACGGAAAATTGTATCCACAATGATCGTGGCGTGAAATATAAATTGCTTGTTTGTTACACGTTTCCCTTGTTAAGCTTGATGGTAGACAGGAACAGCGTGAAAGTGCACGGCATCCATCCTATCGTATGAAAATAAAGTACGGGGGTATGAGTTCAATGAGCACGACGAGAGGGTGGAATAAATGAGGGTGGGGACGAACAAATGTGAGCAAGTGGTCACGAGTTAACTGTTGAAAAGCGGTTATAAATAAACCACAGTAGTATTTTCGCAAATGTTACGTGATGTCACTTTCTCGCTTCGCCTTGCCGCTTTTCGCTTTTCATCGTGCAATTTTGGACATCGCGAATGAATATGCGATCTTTACGATGATATTCAAAGTTCCCCTTTCGTCTAAACAGCGAGAGAAAAAAATGCAAGACACTGGGTTTATATATCATTTATCTTTAATGATTCAATGACAATCGAACCACCATTTCATGTTTCTATAAAATAAATTATAAAAACAGATGAATAAATTGTTAATTTGTTTAAGACAAACGGTCAATTTTTATACTATTTGCTGTGTAGTGTTTTTCTCAGACTAATGAATTACTTATTTTGGAAATTATGAAGGACAATAATTTTAATAAATGCTTTGACTGTCAATGAACTTTGACTATCAATGTTTTGTCAAAGGAAATAGATGAAAAATTAAATCTCGACGAACGAGGATTATGTTTTCAAACTGTATTTGGAAATTTTTAAGACAGGCTTATAGAGTGGAACGAATTTTGCGCATGTGTGTTGAGAGGATCCGGATGAAAATATATCCGTCACCCATGCAAACTTTTGCAATAACGTTCGCTACGTTAAGCTCCTCCAATCCTACCCTGGTTCGCTTTTACATGTATGCGAAATAACTCGGCTTCCATCGAACCGATTTCCATGCAACTCAATGGCAAATGCTTAACCGAAATTTGTCAACTATAGCCGATTCTAACGCGCGATTTTGATAAAATAACGGACGTGAATCTCTATAACATTTATCTTTCGCTATACAAAAACGTTTATTCACCGGTTTCTAAATAAACAATTGTATAATTATATTCCTTAATTCTCCCGTTGTATATCCCACGATTTCCATGAACAACTGCATGTTCCGCGATTTACAGTGTGGTACTTCTATTTTTACTATCTGTATTGCATATCACGTGTTACATAATACTCGTATGACTTCTTTCTACCTACTTTGTGTATTTTTCAATGATATAAAATACATAGCTGCAGGTTATATACATTTCAAATTAGAATGTTGCACTTTTTTGCTTATTTCGATTTTTCCACATATTTCTATTATCTGCTCTGCAACATAAGTGTACATATAAGGCGCGCGCGCGCGCGCGTGTGTGTGTGTGTGTGTGTGTACGCGTACATATATATAAGTTTGTTACTTTCAAACGTTTATTACTAATGTTACTAATATCGCAGATAATGTTAAAGATTTGTTTAAGAGATTTATAATATAACAAAAGCACTTAAAAATATCAAACCAATTATATGAACAATGTGAAAAAATAACATGAAGGAATAAAATCATACCTTTTAATCAAACATATAATTTAGTAATTTGATCAAGAAAAAATAAAAAAAATTGAATATTATTTTCTAAAATTTTTAATATACATAAATTAAAAACTGTAAAAAAATACAAAATTAAACTAAAATTAAAAAATTTCAGAAAAAAAATTTTACAATATCTTAAACAAGAATTCTGGTACAACTTTTGTATTGTAATGTATATAAAAAATATAAATGATAATTTATGTTCAAAAAATCTCGAAAATGTTAAATGCAAGGCCAAATAAAGCATAATTCATGTCTCATTATTTTCTCTTATACATACATTACTCTCTTATATGTATACTATTATATATAAGATTTGTAAAATAAAATGGAAATTAAGATAAAAACTAAATATGTATGAAAGGTTTAAGAATAATAACAAAATGCGAATTTTTATTTAAGCTAATTATCCATATATCGACAAGCGAATGAATTGAGATAATGTAAATTCTTGAAAAACCACTGTTTTAAACAAACAAAATTTAGTCTGGAGGTTCTACATTCGATAGGGATGAAAGGAAAAGAAAACGAATGACGCATGAGTTGTAAAGGAGGAAGAAAGCTGCTGTGGAAGGGAAGATGAGAGAAACTAGAATGAGAGAATGGTCTGTGTAGGATGGTTGTTGATGTTTGAAAGGGAGACTAAATAAGCGCGAATACCTTGCGGCGAGTACCAAAACAACAAAGCCATTGTCCGTTAATCGGCGATCTGCCATCAAACGACCACAAAGGGCGGATTGCCTGAAACTTGAGAGTCAGATCGAGGCAACTACTTCGGCTATCCTATTTTTCTTTTTGAAGTAAATTAACTTTATTGCACTTTGATTCGTCATGTGGATTCTGAATCGCGTATTTTCATTAATACAAATATACACTGTTTTGCGAGACAGAGCGAGAGCGAACAAAAATTAATACGTACTAGTAAAACGGTAGAAATTTGCTTTCGTATCATCCAATCAAATTAGATTTTAATGGCAAGAGATAAAGTGAGAATTGCAATTGGTGTAGAAACAATAGCTCAATAAAACAATAGTGGTAACTTCTACGAACATAGTGATTAGCAATTACTTTCTATTTACTCTCATGTAATTTGCTCGTTATATCACTTGAACGTTTGAGAATCGGTAGCATTGGGAAGCATTGGTAGTAAGAAACATCTGTTTCTAAATGACAAAGTAATAGTGGAATCATGCAAATGCAAATTACGGTACGACGATAACGTCGTTGTAACATTATTATTTCGAGCTGGCGTCAGCCGATCGGTATAATTTAGAGAATCAATTACAACGAAACGATTAGACTATCTCAATGGCAATAACATATAACGACGGCACATCTGTAACATTATGACGGTTATTACCGCGAGACGATTATAGTTGCCATGTTGCGTTGCGGAGACATATTGTCTTGTAGCAAACACGTACCGATCGTGTAATTGATATTTGTAGCAATCCTAATGTCTGTCTTGAGAAATAATACTCCTCGCCGGCTATAATAATAGTAATTTGATTTAGATTCGATTTATTAATACGATGTATCTGGCAGAAATTAATGTTTATATAAAAACATAAATTATCAGTATATTTTTATTCTAGTATTACATTCTCCTTCGTTCTCATAAAATTTGCAATTACAAGTAGAAAATATCTACTTCTAAATATATTATTTTCAATATTTCTTTTACTTAAAATAATATGTTTTTTTATTATTTTTTTATATTATTGTACAACATAGAGGAGACGTTAAGTATATTAAATATTTCATCACGTTTATAAAAATGCAATAATCTGACCGGTATTTATATGCAAATGATTGATTGAATCGCCTGATCGCATTCCACGCGACAAAATTTGCGTTCAATTTGCGAAAATGTGAGCTACATAAAGCACCGCGTGCCAGAAAGTTTTCCTGCCGAGAGTGACAAGCTTGGCCGGGATGTGCTGATGGTAAATTACGCAAAATTATCCCCGTATGCGGTTTCGTGTCTCTTCCTCTCGTTGTCGCAGGGAGAGGGTGCGATTCGGACGCGCGTTCGACGCGAAAGAAGAGCAGGGGATGGATCGGAGGTGACAGAACACAGTGGTGAGCTATGTGTCGGCGAGTCTGTTTGACCACAGCATCCCGTCCGGGTGGCTGCATCTCAACGACCAACGCAACTTTGTGTCACTGCATTGGAATTAATCCACTCATTTTTTGTTGGTTTTGGCGGAGAGAGGAGCATTCAGTGTATATGCGAAACATACGCATAAATTCGTTTACGGATTACATATTTTATTTATGTAAATCGGATATGCACAGATTCGCACGCATTTTAATTAATCCAGCTGAAATTTTTGTTTCCGCGTTATAGAATTGTACGACAAAATTTCATATGTGAAAAGTTGGTTTTCAAGGTATACCGTAATAACGAAATTCTGAAATAGCAAGTGTATTCTAAGAGCTACGATACATTCGCAATTTTAAAAAATATTAAATTTAATCAAATAATAATGAATAACAAAAAATAAAACGAAATAATAACGTACCGAAATGATAAAACATCTTATTTTATTGGAATTTTGGCTTTTTTACGTATAAAAATTTTTGAATCGTTCGTTATTCGAGCTTTCCTATGTATCGCTGCTAGTTAAGTTCAAAGAACAAAGGGAGAAGGGTATATTTGTAATTTAACAAATTTTTCCTGTTTCTCGATCATATCGTAATACCCGTGCGAACATGCATAAGTGTGATCTGTGTATATATGTATCTATATCGTGGAATTAGTGAAGATCCGGAGATGCAGTCATAGTTTGTGAGCTCAGTAATCATCGATTCACATATTCAACGGATTTACTCCTCCCTGTCTGTGCCCGAATCTGTTAATAAATTACCGTGACGTCTAAGTTTCGGAGGAATATTGCCAAGTTTGGTATTTACCTTAATCTAAATTTTCAATGAACATGCTCAGGTATCGCTAATTGCCGGAAGCTGTATATCTTGATATTCAATCAGACCATGCCCTATATACACGAGTATGTATTGGGCCTTGATGGCACACCTACGAATATCGAATATTCTCCTATGCCCTGCGGGCAATAGTGATATCATTATACAACTTTTTTCGCGTTAATTAATACGGCTAAATACAATTTGTATATGAAAATTATAAAAAAGTAGGACAAGTTCATATTGTGTAAACTGCTATTACAGTATTTAAATGTGTACGATAATTACAAATTTAAGGAAACAATCAAATTAAGGAGAATCCAATTAAACATTTTTTCGCGTTAATACGGCTAAATACAATCTGTATATGAAAATTATAAAAAAGTAGGACAAGTTCATATTCTGCGAACTGCTATTACGGTATTTCACTATATACGATAATTGCAAATTTATGGAAACAATCAAATTAAGGAAAATCCAATTAAACATGAAAAATGAATTTTTTCCCAAAGAAAAGTTTAAATTCGAATACAATCTATTCTTTAAAAAAGATAAAATTAAAATGAAAATTTTATATGATATATTGTATATTATAATATTAAAACTTTTTCATATAAAAATTAATAAAACCGAGAATAGTAAAGTTTTATAAGCACAAAGAAAAATATTTTATTATTATAAGCATGCTGCATAAAAGATACTCAATTACAATTACAATTTTATCAAATATTTAGATTTCTTATTAAATTTCTATTAATTTATGGAACAAATGAGAGCTGTTGCAAGTTGATGAATGTGAAATTTTACTTGTCAAAGATATATAGTCGACGTAAAAAGTAAATATATTTTCATGTAAATGGCTGCTGTTATCTTCTTAAATATGTTCTGTCGTTTATCTTTCACGAAACACAAACAAAAGATATTCATCATTAGTAAAGTCGCTCGGTACTCAAATCATGAAGTTAGTTCGTAAATCTTTACTTTACGTTCGTTTAACGTGTATCTATATTTATGTTAGAATATGGGTCAGCGCGAAACTAGTGCTAGGTGCTAGGTTCGTATTTAAACAATAAATTGTCAGTGTATAACGATAATCGCGAAGCTTAGTTCATGCAATGCAGTCCGTATTTGTTTTTAATTATTTAAACCTCATTTTAAAGTATAATTGTGAACTGAACAACTCCATCATATGAATTATAAGCAATTCTCTTAGTTAAATATCGGCACTTTATCAATACCTGATGTTAATGAGCGTGCGGAACAGTATAATAATTTGAAAGGGCTCGCATGCATCATTATGACTTTAATGAGATCTGATAACGATACCCAATCTTCGAAATACGA